>JXCR01006649.1:149013-178666 GCA_002079205.1 Phalaenopsis hybrid cultivar
TATATATATATATATATATATGGATCCAAGTCATAATAATACGAGCTTTCGCATTACATAATCCCAAAGTTTCCCAAAATAAAAAAAAAAAAAGAGCATTTTTCATTCCCAGCTCCTACCCCGCTCCAGCAAAAAATCACTCTTTTAAAAACAGCCTCCCACCCCTTCTTCTCCAAAACTTCATCTTCTTCCCCACCCCCCCACCTTATCTCAATACATCCCACTCTTTCATCTCATGCCCATATTGCAGAACCTCCTCCTCTTTCTCCCTCCCTCCCTCCTCACCCTCTTCTTCTACCTCTATCTCTTCCTATGGAAGAAGAGATCAAAGCCCACTNCATACATCCTACTCTCTCTTCTCATGCCCATATTGCAGAACCTCCTCCTCTTCCTCCCTCCCTCCCTCCTCACCCTCTTCTTCTACCTCTATCTCTTCCTATGGAAGAAGAGATCAAAGCCAACTCTCCACCTTCCCCCCGGCCGACATGGCCTCCCTTTCCTCGGCGAAACCTTCTCCTACCTCAAACCCCACCCCGCCACCACCATCGGCCAATTCATGCAGGACCACATAACCCGGTATGCGACAAAACAGCAGCAGCAATTTCCTCCATAACGTTTTTCTGTAACATTAGCAACTTAATCAAAATCATGACTTTAATATTGGTTTCTCAGCTACGGGAAGATCTACAGGTCCAACCTTTTTGGTGATCCCACANGACTTTTTTCTCTAACATTAGCAACTTAATCGAAATCATGACTTTAATATTGGTTTCTCAGCTACGGGAAGATCTACAGGTCCAACCTTTTTGGTGATCCCACCATCGTTTCTGCAGATGCAGGGCTAAATCGCTTCATCCTGCAGAACGAGGGGCGGCTGTTCGAGTGTAGCTATCCTAAGAGCATCGGAGGCATACTCGGCAAGTGGTCCATGTTGGTGCTCGTCGGAGAGATGCATCAGAGCATGAGGATGATATCTCTCAATTTCATGAGCAGCGCTCGCCTCCGCTCCATCCTCCTCCCTGAGATTGAGAGACAGACTCTCATGGCTATCTCTTCCTGGAAGCAGGATGTCGCCTTCTCTGCTCAGGATGAAGCCAAGAAGGTTATCAAGTTAACTTCTTTTTCCTCCTCTTCTTCTTCTTCCTCTTCTTCTTCTTCCTCTTCTTCTTATATATATAAGTTGCTAATGAAATGATTAACAGATGATTAATGAAACAAAATGGTTAATTTGCAGTTTACTTTTAACTTGATGGCGAAGAACATCATGAGCATGGAGCCAGGGGAGATAGAGACTGAGAAGTTGAGGAAAGAGTACATAACATTCATGAAAGGTGTGGTGTCTGCGCCATTAAATCTTCCTNTAAGTTGCTAATGAAATGATTAACAGATGATTAATGAAACAAAATGGTTAATTTGCAGTTTACTNTCAGAACATGAGCCGTTCACGAACAACATGCATTTTTGATAGCCATAAAATTTTTAATGAAAGAGAGAAAAAAAAAAAGAAATGAAGGTGATGGGGGCATAAATGAGAAGAAAGAGACGACTCAGTGAACGTGTGATTCCTATTGTCATGACTTGGATCCACACNTGATTTATTTAATAAATGGGAAAGCTATTTGCCTCAATTCATCATGAATCATCATTGTGGGCCTCATATCTTATTAATTTCTCCTCTATTTTAGTCTTCTAAGTTCTCCCCACTTTTTTTTTTTTTAAAATGAGTATTTTGATTATATTTTTCCTTAGAAATTTAAAAAATATACTATATATGATTATTTTATCGTATCAAATTATGTAATTTATACCTTTTTGCATGAAATGTCATGGCTATAATCATGGAGGTCATTGATGGCCTCCAAATTTGAGAAAATAGTGTTGAATATGCCGACGATGGCATGAATCACACTAATGTAAACATGACCTGATGGGATCTTACATCATCGTACATAAAATTATGATTAAATTTATCTTTTCTAATAGAAACAAGTTAATTAAAATATAAACAATTTAATCTCTTTTTTTACCTTCCCAAAAAAATACTCTTAATTTCTCAACAAAACTTAAAATTATTTGATGTTCTTGCAGTCAAGATCGAATATTCTTAGAGTGATTGAGAAGAAGATGGAGGGGAGGAGACATCAAAGAAATGAAGAAAAGGAAGAAGAAGATGACTTGTTGGGATGGGCTTTGAAACAATCTTCTCTGTCAAAAGAACAGATTTTGGATCTTCTTCTGAGTCTGNCGACTTGTTGGGATGGGCTTTGAAACAATCTTCTCTGTCAAAAGAACAGATTTTGGATCTTCTTCTGAGTCTGCTTTTTGCAGGCCATGAGACCTCCTCCATGGCTTTGGCTCTCACCATTTTCTTCCTTGGAAGCTGCCCAAAAGCTGTTCAACAACTTAGGGTACTATTATATAGATTTATATATTTATTTTTTTAATTTAGTTTTATAATTAAATATTTTTTATTTTATTATTTTTTTGCAGGAGGAGCATCTAATTATTGCTGGGAAGAAATTGGAAAAAGGGGAGTCGGTGCTAAACTGGGAGGATTACAAGCAAATGGAGTTTAGTCAGTGTGTAAGCATTCTATATGATTGTTAATTATGATGATTAAGAAGTATTATGTTAAAAAATGAATATTTTTGGCTAATTAATGAGTTATTGTTGACTTAATGAAGGTGATTAATGAGACACTTCGGCTTGGAAATGTAGTGAGGTTTGTCCATAGAAAAGCTATTCAAGATGTGCATTATGGAGGTTGGCTCTCCTTCCTTTCTCCTCCTATAAATTATGAAATAAAAAATAGTTATATTTAAATAAAATAATTTTATTTTATATGTATTATTCTTTAATTTGTATAAAGTGAAACATTTCTTTTTTGAGTAAGAGAGTGACATAAAGGTACAAAACATGAGTGCAATTAATTTGAGCAAAGAAACTTTAATCATTGATTTGTTTGTTTATTAAGAATATTATACATGTATATGATATAATTAATTAGTTTAATCATAATTAATTATTTATTTGTATATTTATTTATTTATTTTGTGTCTCGGCAGGTTATGATATCCCATGCGGATGGAAAGTTCTTCCAGTGTTTGCTGCTGTTCATTTGGATTCAGAGCTTTATAACGAGCCTCATCAATTCAATCCATGGAGGTGGCAGCAGGTAACATAAATTTTAAATGTTACATATATAATATACAAATTATATGGGAAACATTTTCATAACTTTATTTATCATAAACAAATATTATATATTTTTTCAGAAGTGTAAGATTCACTTTGTAATTTCTTATAGCACATGATTTATGCGATTCATCATAAATGAACTAAATTTATTTTAATTTTAACTCATTCTTTGAACTAATTAGCATATTGAATTAGTTAATGATGTGGGATTGTGGACTCAGACCTTCAGAATTAGAGATTGACGAATAGAGCTAATTATAAAATATAAGGCAACAATGGACTGTAAATGAGCCGAGAGTTAGGGTGAGCTCAGGCTTCGCTTGTGTCAGTTCGTTCATCGAAATTTGTTCATATTCGAAATTGCTCGTGAACTGTGTTCTTGTTCCGCTCGATTTAAATAGCTTTTTTTTTTTATTTCGAGCTAAAACTAGCCGAACACCATCAAATAATGATTGTCCTTGTTCGGCTCGCTTATTTAAGAACGGTTCGAACACTAGCTATTTAAGGAGCAGAACATGAGCCGTTCACGAACAACAAGCATTTTTGATAGCCATAAAATTTTTAATGAAAGAGAGAAAAAAAAAAGAAATGAAGGTGATGGGGGGCATAAATGAGAAGAAAGAGACGACTCAGTGAACGTGTGATTCCTATTGTCATGACTTGGATCCACACNCAGCTATCCTAAGAGCATCGGAGGCATACTCGGCAAGTGGTCCATGTTGGTGCTCGTCGGAGACATGCATCAGAGCATGAGGATGATATCTCTCAATTTCATGAGCAGCGCTCGCCTCCGCTCCATCCTCCTCCCTGAGATTGAGAGACAGACTCTCATGGCTATCTCTTCCTGGAAGCAGGATGTCGCCTTCTCTGCTCAGGATGAAGCCAAGAAGGTTATCAAGTTAACTTCTTTTTCCTCCTCTTCTTCTTGTTCCTGTTCTTCTTATATGTATAAGTTGCTAATGAAATGATTAACAGATGATTAATGAAACAAAATGGTTAATTTTCAGTTTACTTTTAACTTGATGGCGAAGAACATCATGAGCATGGAGCCAGGGGAGATGGAGACTGAGAAGTTGAGGAAAGAGTACATAACATTCATGAAAGGTGTGGTGTCTGCGCCATTAAATCTTCCTGGAACTCCATACTCAAAAGCCTTGAAGGTAATCATAAACCCCAAGTAACTTACTAATTATGTTTAACGAAGAAGGGATTAATGATGTTGATGATAGGTTATTAATGGAAGTGATTAATGAAGAAGGTTAGTTAGTTGACTGAAACAGTACAAAACATATTTAACAAAGCGATTGAGGGCCTTTTTTTTCTTTTTCTTTTACTGTGCGGTCGCATTCATGGATTCATTGCTCCCATCTGCCTTTATTTTTTTTTTCCTGATCTATTTAATAAATGGGAAAGCTATTTGCCTCAATTCATCATGAATCATCATTGTGGGCCTCATATCTTATTAATTTCTCCTCTATTTTAGTGTTCTAAGTTCTCCCCATTTTTTTTTAAAATGAGTATTTTGATTATATTTTTCCTTAGAAATTTAAAAAATATATTATATATGATTATTTTATTGTATCAAATTCTGCAATTTATACCTTTTGCATGAAATGTCATGGCTATAATCATGGAGGCCATTGATGGCCTCCAAATTTGAGAAAATTGTGTCGAATATGCGGATAATGGCATGAATCACACCACTGTAAACATAACCTGATGCGATCTACATCATCGTACATAAAATTATGATTAAATTTATCTTTTCTAATAGAAACAAGTTATTTAAAATATAAACAATTTAATCTCTTTTTTTACCTCCCCAAAAAATACTCTTAATTTCTCAATAAAATTTAAAATTTTTTGATGTTCTTGCAGTCAAGATCGAATATTCTTAGAGTGATCGAGAAGAAGATGGAAGAGAGGAGACACCAAAGAAATGAAGAAAAGGAAGAAGAAGATGATTTGTTGGGATGGGCTTTGAAACAATCTGCTCTGTCAAAAGAACAGATTTTGGATCTTCTTCTGAGTCTGCTTTTTGCAGGCCATGAGACCTCCTCCATGGCTTTGGCTCTCACCATTTTCTTCCTTGGAAGCTGCCCAAAAGCTGTTCAACAACTTAGGGTAATATTATATAGATTTATATATTTAAATTTTTAATTTAGTTTTATAATTAAATATTTTTTATTTTATTATTATTTTGCAGGAGGAGCATCTAATTATTGCTGGGAAGAAATTGGAAAAAGGGGAGTCAGTGCTAAACTGGGAGGATTACAAGCAAATGGAGTTTAGTCAGTGTGTAAGCATTCTATATGATTGTTAATTATGATGATTAAGATGTATTATGTTAAAAAATGAATATTTTTGGCTAATTAATGAGTTATTTTTGACTTAATGAAGGTGATTAATGAGACACTTCGGCTTGGGAATGTAGTGAGGTTTGTCCATAGAAAAGCTATTCAAGATGTGCATTATGGAGGTTGGCTCTCCTTTCTTTCTCCTCCTATAAATTATGAAATAAAATATACATATAATTAAATAAAATAATTTTATTTTATATGTGCATTATTCTTTAAATTGTATAAAGTGAAATATTTCTTTTTTGAGTAAGAGAGTGACATAAAGGTACAAAACATGAGTGCAATTAATTTGAGCAAAGAAACTTTAATCATTGATTTGTTTCTTTATTAAGAATATTATACATGTATATGATATAATTAATTAGTTTAATAATAATTAATTCATTAATTGTATATTTATTTATTTATTTTGTGTCTTGGCAGGTTATGATATCCCATGTGGATGGAAAGTTCTTCCAGTGTTTGCTGCTGTTCATTTGGATTCAGAGCTTTATAATGAGCCTCATCAATTCAATCCATGGAGGTGGCAGCAGGTAACATAAATTTTAAATGTTATATATATAATATACAAATTATATGGGAAACATTTTCATAACTTTATTTATCATAAACAAATATAATATATTTTTTCAGAAGTGTAAGATTCACTTTGTAATTTCTTATAGCACATGATTTATGCGATTCATCATAAATGAACTAAATTTATTTTAATTTTAACTCATTCTTTGAACTAATTAGCATATTGAATTAGTTAATGATGTGAGATTGTTGACTCAGACCTTTCGAATTAGAGACTCACGAATAGAGCTAATTATAAAATTTAAGGCAACAATGGACTGTAAATGAGCCGAGAGTTAGGGTGAGCTCAGGCTTCTCTTGTGTTCAGTTCGTTCATTGAAATTTGTTCATATTTGAAATTGCTCGTGAACTTTGTTCTTGTTATGCTCGACTTAAATAGCTGTTTTTTTTTATTTCGAGCTAAAACGAGCTAGCTTATTTAAGAAAGGTTCAAACACGAGCTATTTAAGGATCAAAACATGAGCCGTTCGTGAACAACAAGCATTTTTGATAGCCATAAAATTTTTAATGAATGAAAAAAAGAAAAAAAAAGAAATGAAGGTGATGGGGCATAAATTAGAAGAAAGAGACGACTCAGTGAACGTGTGATTCCTATTGTCATGACTTGGATCCACACGTATCACTCAGTCCAGATTTTATTAACATTTTGCCTAAAGAGACGTATCATAAATAATTCGGGTCGCATATTTATATATATATACCTCAGCTATCTTTTTGTTGTAATTTTTATTTTCATGTTCTTTGTACTATCTTAAAAGGGGATATTGCATAAATAACATTTAATATTTACATATTTATAAAATTAGCATTCATGGTATATCTATGCATAATATGATCAAATAATTGGGAGCTTAACCGAAGCAAAAGAAAATAAAATTAATATAATTATTATTTTATAATATGAAATGAATAACTTATTAGAATTTGCATATAGAATGTGTGAATTTAAATATTTACAATAATGCATTTTTTATGTTTGCAGAAAAGCTCTTCGGGTATGGCTGTAAACAACAATTTCATGCCATATGGTGGTGGGTCGAGATTATGTGCTGGTTCGGAACTAGCTAAGCTTGAATTGGCCGTATTTTTGCACCATCTAGTGATCAAATTCCGATGGGAGTTGATCCAATCGGACTGTGCCTATGCCTTCCCTTTCGTCGATTTCCCGAAAGGGCTACCTATCAAAGTTCATGCCATAACATAGTATCACATCTGATAAACTAACATTAGGATGAGAGACAAGATTGGAGAGATGACTCTCTTGTACATATGAAGATGAGTGGATATTGATTTTTAAAGGCTTTCGCCATTTTGTAAGGAGAAAATATTATGCGCACGTGCGGTTTTGGGTTGTACGTGTCAAGTTCTCTTCGAGTATAACTTTGATACGCTCCGAGTACGCTCAGCCACACTTACCGGTTGCTATGGATGTAATATTTTCTTTCTTTTGCAAAAGGAAGCCAGCTATCTTTGCCCACATTGTAAAGCATTCCATCCAAATTAACTTCATTTCTTTGCTATTTGTACTTAGTTGAACCAGCGAGTTCCATGAAATAACCTTAAAAAAAATATCAAATTTTATTTATTGAATCAAATAATAATAAAATAAAAATATATAAAAAATAAATTGTCATACGGTGAAATGTCATAAGGTATCTATGATATAAATTACAATTACATCTTGACATTAGTGAGTATGATTCTCATAATGTAGAATTCAATATGGTTAATACTCAAGAGGTTCTTAAATGAAGGTTTATACTAAAAGAGGAACAAATCTATACATGAAATCACAAGTTACAAATTGCATATTTAATCAGCTATGCTACAAGCATAAATTAAGATGGATGTGATTACATATCCTATTGCACATAATCATGATGGGAAGAGTTATGGACAAATTAATTTATATAATTATTGTTTAATTTTTCATAGGGCTTGTATAATTTAAAAAATGAAAATGAATGTAGAAATAACTAGCATACCTCAAGGCTAATATGTAAACAATCATGACATAGTTATAGCATTCATGTTGTAAAACATTGCATCAATATAATTAAGTTGTCATAAAAGCCTTATGTTGGGAATAACTTATGTTCGACTTTTTAAGAAGCTCATATTATATTTGTTTTTTTTTTTAGCAAATTAGCTATTTCGAGCAGGGGCGGAACAAAGTTATGCTCCTGCGGGGTGTGGGTACCTCACTACATTAATATATATATATATATTCTTTTCTTATCTAAACATTTTGTGACTTTTTGTTGGCTTGATGTCTGACTGAGTGATGGGAAGACTACCTCACTATAATTGTGTTCAGGACATTGACATGCACGACCTTTTGAGACTGTACTGAATGTTGCTCCCACATCAAAGAATGCTTCAGAAGTGCAAAGAAAGTTCCTTCACCAGTGATATGATGTGAATTATTGAGAAACGAAGCAGTGACTTGAAGTCGCATACTTGAAGATTGTGTCAAACGGGACTTCTTTTCTCACAGACGGTGCCGAACTGATGTGTGTTGAAAAATTCATAACAATTTAGTAATAATTTAGCATCTTAGTATTGAGTGAAGATCAAATACACACTTAGGTAATTAAGGTGACATATAGAGGCACAAGAAGCTTTTACGTGAACACTCTTGTAGTGCCAGCTTATCATAGAAATAAAAAGTTACAGAGCCTTGCTCATTTGAAATAATACACTATGTAATTATGAATATATAAGCCCACTCATTTCCTTAGTTAGGGAAGATAAAATTACAAAATTGATGCACAACGATATTTCAACAACAATAATAGTAACAGGTCGTAATCAATTGCCATTGAGTCATTAGTCCACTGCGATTGTTGTAGAAATGATTGTAGTGTCAGCTTATCATAGAGGTTGTACTTGAAAGCCATGGTTGCAGTTGACCATTGGGGTCATAGATAATTGCTTTAGAAGTGTCAGTTAGCCACATAGGCAATAGTAAGGTGTTGCAATAACGTCTGTAGGTTGCAGAGGCCCGAGTTGGGAGATGCATGAGTTATGAACCACATAAGCCTTGATCACGTAGGCCGAACTTCAATAACCTTTATAGCTTGTCGAGGTCGAAGTTGGGGATTGTGTGAACTATGGCCAATGTAGGTCGTAGTTGGTTACGTTGACAGTGATGAGTTGCAATACATTCGTAGGCAATCGGCCGAAGTTGGGCTCGGCATAAGCTGCGGACCATATTAATCATAGTTGGTCATATAGATTGCAGTGGTGACCTGCAATAATGTATGTAAGCTACAAAATCTGGGGTTATGAGCTACTTGAGTTAGGGACCACATAGGTCTTGATCACATAGATTATAGTGGTGAGCTATAATAACATCCATAAGACCTAGAAACCGAAGTTGTGAGCTACATGAGGAAAGAACTTTAGTAGTCCAAAGAAGGCCACTGTATTTTGAGTACGACAGTCGACATAGTAGGTAGTTATTATGTGATGCGCTGTTAAATCATCTTCGGGGTGTGTTGCTACATTTGTATGCAGGGAGAGTGTTGCACCATGTTTTTTCACTATCTTTGGGGTGCATTGTTAGACTGTTTTCGATGTGCTTTGCTCCTTAAGATGCTTCGTTACTTCACAAGGTTGGTCGTCACTTCGCACGATGCTTTTTTGCTCTGCAACATATGTCATGAGTCTTTATTGGGATTTGATACACCAAGCAGTGGGACGTTGGTCGACAACGGTTGGTGAGCTGTGATCGACAGTGGTCAACAGTTGCAGGAATGAGTGGCATTTTCAAGGCCTTTTGCATATAATGATAGACTCAACTCTTTCTCCTCCAAACTCCGATTTTCTGCAGACACATTGTCTATGTCCTTCTTTGTGAAGGGGGTAGAGCTGATCTATTTATAGAGTTTTGGAGATGCCTCCATATAAATAAAAAAAGAGTCCATACCACTTCATGTGCCAACTTAGAGAGGTCCCCTTGACCAGACAACATTCTGCAGATATTTGAGTGTCTTAAAATGGTCTAAGAATTGAGTGATCTTAGGCTTGTTAGATTCTACTTGACCATCCAATTGGGCGCTAGAAGCTTTAATAAATGGTTTAATGATTTGATCTAGGCTTGATTTGACTTAGATTGAGTCAAAATTAATGGTCAGTTAGTTTGACTGTAAGTTTATTAAAATAGGAGCTCTCAATAATTTTTAATCTGAATTTTATTATGTCTTATTAAAAAAGTTACCTCGATTCATGTCATCTCGAAGATACCAAATAATAAATATTTGTTGATCAAGTATGATATAAAATAACAAATTTTCCTCTTTCACAAATAGAGTCTCTAATACAAATGTTTCTAAGGCCAAAAATAACTTTAAATTTAAATATTTGAGGTTAGAGGAAAATTGGTCAGACCTAACATAAGTTCGAAATTTTATTTTTAAATGATTTTAACCCCTCTATCTTGCATGCCCCATAAATTAAAATCCTCTAAAAAATCAAGAACTATTCCCCCAACATGAAACAATCAATTCTATTTAATTATGAATGCTTTATTTTTGCAATTCCTGCCAAGAGATCAAAGTCATAAACTACAGAAATTTTTGGGGGAAGTTTCAGAATAAAGGGGAGAAGGAGCCGGAGGCAGTTGCAGAGAAGAACGAATAAACTCAAATTCAAAAATTTGTTATTCCCCCGCCTTATGGCCACTTCAGTTCCCACCAATGGATCTATAAATAAACGGCATCTTCACCTCATTGCCCCATCGCTAACCCAAACAGTTCTCCGAAACAAAAGAAGAAGATAAACCTCCAACCCATCCAATCCCTCCTCAATCACTTCTCTCCCTCAATCATGGCCAAGAACAAGAACAAGAGCAAGGGCGTCGCTGCAGAAACCTCTGAAAGTGCCAAAAAACCAACTTTGGAGATATTAAAAGCCCTCAACGCCAAACTTTTGAAGGAAGTCAAAGAGCACCGGCAAGAAACCGAGCAGCTCCGCCACCAGCTTGCCGCAGCCACAGAAAAGGCTGATCAAGCAGAAATGCGGCTGCTTGCCGCTGTTAAAGAGAAGGATGAAAAGACTGCAAAGCTCGAGGAGCTAAAAGAAAAGGCTGAGTTCTTACTGCGTGCTAAAAAGATCCCCGATTCGGAGCCAGGAAGAAGATGGAGAAAATGGCTTTACCCGGCAGCTGCTTTCTTNAGCTGAGTTCTTACTGCATGCTAAAAAGATCCCCGATTCGGAGCCAGGAAGAAGATGGAGAAAATGGCTTTACCCGGCAGCTGCTTTCTTAGCAGGAACAACCGTAGTGATTCTAGGTTGCAGAGCACTAGCATCAAGAATTAGTTTTATTTGTTCATAATTGTAATTGTAATGAATGAGAACCCGAGCGCAGGTCTAAAACTGATACTGAAAGGTCTGAGAAGTGCATTAAAGTGTATTTTTTCTTCTGTAATGGAAACTGATTTTTTAGGACTTACCATTCTGTTTAATCTAAAAATTATGTTCAATACTTTTAAAAGTCAATTCTCAACTTTTGAAGGCAAATTTACAAACATACCAATCAATTCTTATGTTTTTACATATCTTTCACCTAAAATTTGNGTTACGATTCTGTTTAATCTAAAAATTATGTTCAATACTTTTAAAAGTCAATTCTTAACTTTTGAAGGCAAATTTACAAACATACCAATCAATTCTTATGTTTTTACATATCTTTCACCTAAAATTTGACATAAATTTATGTTTCAGAAGTTGTGTTTTGGTTTTAAGGAGTAGATAAAAGTAACATTTTTTATGTGATATTAGAGGTATAAGAATCATGTAAGTAAATACATTAATATTTTACGCAGCATACAAATCTCTTTATATAATGACCTTTAAACTAATTAATTACCATAGAAATGAGGAAACCATTACATTTAATTAAAAATGTAAGCGCCTCAGCCTTCAAAAATAAAGATATATCGTCTTTTTTTTGGGGCTGAATTTATATGAGTTAAGTAAGATGTTGGAATGAATAAATCATTTAATCATTGGAGGAATTAAGCATTCCTTTATTAAATTCAAAAGTTACATTTTTGTGTATGATATTACACTTTATTATCCAACTCATATAATGTGGAACATATTGTTTGAAAACAAAGTAAGAAATCCCAAAGTGACAAGTTTGTGCACTCACTTTTTCAAGATTGTGCATTAAGACACTCAATTTAATAATTTTGCACTCTCCTCACATTATATTTGTTTGCCTAATTCTTTAGAAAATAGACACATTTTGACCTTTTGATGATTTGATGCTTGAATGAGATATGGGAAGGTTAATCCGCTACAATTGTGTCCGAGATGTTGATGTGAACTAGTTTTCGAAACTATAGTGGTATTGCTCCCACATCAAAGAATACTTGCAATGGAGGTTTCTTTGTGAGTTGTATGATATGTTTCTTTGAGAGACGAAGCAGTGGCTTAAAGTCACAAACTTAAAGATTGTGCAAACGAGACTTCTTGTCCCACAAACGGTGTCGAACTGATGTGTGCTGAAAGGAATAACAATTTAAAATTTTATCATTTAGCGAAGATCCAACATACACTCAGGTAATTAAAGTGACATGTAGAGACACAAGAAGTTTTTACGTGAACATCCTTGGAAAGAAAAAAGTCATGGGGCGCAGTCCAGTTGAAATAATCCACTATATAACTATGAATATATGAGCCCACTATTTTCCTTTGTTAGAAAAGATGAAATTACAAAATTGATGTACAATCATGTTTCAATAATCATAATCGTAATGGGCCGCAAAGGTCGTAGTCAATTGCCATGCAGGCATTAGTTCGCCACAAATGGTGTAGACAATGATTGTAGCGCCAGCTTATCATGGAGATTGGAGTTGAAAGCCATGATTGCAGTTAACCATGTGAGCCATAAATGATTGCTTTAGAATCATCAATTGGCCACATAGGCAGTAGTAAGGTGTTGTAATAATGTCCGTAGGGTTCAGAGGCCGGTGTTGGGAGATGCATGAGTTTTGGACCACATAGACCTTGGTCACGTAAGCCATAACGACAAACTGCAATAACCTTCGTAGGCCACCAAGGTCGGAGTCGAGGGTTCCATGAGCTATGAACCATGAAGGCCATTGTTGGTTACGTTGGTCTCACTGATGAATTGTAATACTTCAGTAGGCTACCAAGGTTGGAGTTGGGGGCGGCATAAGCTGTGGATCACGTAGGCCGTAGTTTGTCAGTGGTAGCCTGCAATAATGTTCGTAGGCCACAGAAGTCGGGGTTAGGAGCTACATGAGTTGGGGACCACATAAGCAGTAGTGGTGAGCTACAATAACATCCATAGAACATAGAGACCGAAGTTGAGAGTTGCATGAGGAGAGAACTTTAGTAGTCCATAGAAGACTATTGTATTCTGAGTACGTTGACATTAGTAAGTAGTTATTGTGTGGTGTGCTATTACATCGTCTTCGAGGTGTGTTGCTACATTTGTATATAGGGTCAGTCTTGCATCATATTCTTAGATCATTTTCGGGGTGTGTTGCTTCGTAGGATTCTTCGCTACTCTACAAGGTTCGTCGTCAGTCCACATGGTGCATTATTACTCTGCAGTGTACGACATGAGTCTTTATGGGGCTTTGATACACCGAACAGAGAGAGACCATCGTTAGTCAACAACGGCTAGCGAGCAGTCGTTGATGGTGGTCAGCGGTTGCAGGAGCAGGTGGCATTTGCTAGACCTTTAGTGTATGATGCTAGACTTCAACTCCTTCTCCTCCAAGCTCCGATTTTCCCTTGGCACATGTTCTAGGTCCTCCTTTGCGAAGAGGGTAGAGCTGATCTTTTTATAGAGTCTTGGAGAGGCTCTCAATAAATAAGAAAAAAATCCGGACCACTTTATGAGACAACTCAGAGAGGTTCATTTAATCAGACAATGTTCTGCGGACATTTGACTGTCTTAGAATTGAGTGATCATAAACCAGTTTGGTTTCGTTTGGCAATCCAATTGGGCGCTAGAAGCTTTAATAAATGATTTAATGGTTTGATCCTTGTTAGGCTCATCTTGTATGCTGGCTAGTTTGACTATAAGTTTGTTGAAATTAGAGTTCTCAATAAATTTTAATTTGAATTTTAATATTTCTTATATAAAAATTTAGCTCGGTTTTTGCCTTCTTGGAGATCTACACATAATAATAATAATTTGTTGATCCCATATGATATAAAATAACAAAATTTCCCTTCTAACAAATACAATCTTTAATACAACTAAGCCCAAAAATAACTTTAAATTTAAGGATTAGAGATTTAAGGAATATTGGTCAGGCCAAATATATGTTCGATTTTTTTTTTCTTAAAGATTTTAAGACCTCTATCTTGCATGCTCCATAAATCAAAATCCTCTAAAAAATCAAGAATTATTTCACCAACATGAAACATTCGATTCTATTTTATTATGAATGCTTCATTTTTTCAATTCCTGGCAAGAGATCAAAGTTATAAAATTTAATATGCAATAACTGTAAATAAAAATGAAATAAATCTTAAAAATGACTGAAAACAGAATATAGGAGAAGAAGCCGGAAGCAGTTGAACGATTAAACTCAAATTCAAAAATTTGTTATCCTCCCGCCGGAAGGCCACTTCAGTCCCCCACCAATGGGTCTATAAAGAAACGGCATCCTCCACCTCATTGCCACATCTCGAACCCAAACAGTTCTCTGAAGCAGAAGAAGAAGAAACCCCCCCCCAACCCAACCCCTCCAATCCCTCCTCAATTACTTCTTTCCCTCACTCATGGCCAAGAACAAGAACAGGAACAAGAACGTCGCTGCAGAAACCTCAGAAAGTGTAAAAAAACCAACTTTCGAGAAATTAAAAGCCCTCAACGCCAAACTCCTGAAGGAAGTTGAAGAGCACCGGCAAGAAATAGAGCAGCTCCGGCAAGAAACCGAGCGGCTCCACCACCAGCTCGTCGTAGCCACAGAAAAGGCTGATCAAGCAGAAATGCGGCTGCTTGCCGCAGTTAAAGAGAAGCATGAGAAGACTGCAGAGCTTGCGGAGCTAAAAGAAAAGGCTGAGATCTTACTGCATGCTAAGGAGATCCCCCGTTCAGAGCCAGGAAGAAGATGGAGAAAGTGGCTTTACCCGGCGGCTGCTTTCTTAGCAGGAACAACTGTAGTGATTTTAGGTTGTAGGAGCGCTAGCACTAAGAATTAGTTTTATTTATTCACAATTGTAATGAATGAGAACACGAGCGCAGTTCTAAAACTGAAACAGAAAGATCTAAGAAGTGCATTAAACTGTATTTTTTCTTCTATAATGGAAACTAATTTTATTGGACTTTTGATTCTGTTTAATCTAAAAATTATGGTCGTTACTTTTATAAGTTAATTCATAGCTTTTGAAGGCAATTTTACATACATTCAACACAATTCTTACATCTTTACATATCTTACACCAAAAATCTGATATTTATTTTTCGACACTGGGTTCATAAATTTATGTTTCAGAAGTATTTATATGTGTTAAGTAAGATGTTGGAATGAATCAAATAATTTAATCATAGAAGATATTAAGCATTCCCTTATTAAATTCAAAAAATTGCATTTTTGTGTATGATATTACATCTTTTAATCCAACTAATATGACGTGCTCCAACCTGTGACACATTATTTGAAAACAAAGTAAGAAATCCCAAGGTGCCAAGTTTGGGCACTAACTTTTCTTGGACTTTACATTAATCTTGGTGTTGATGATGCAACAGACTCATGTATGAATCTTATTGAAAAGGGCATCGGTATTGGTATGGATAGCTGGTGTTGGCCTTATTCGTAACTACATGCATCTAAATGTGTCGATACTTGCAACGACAGATGTTAGTATTTAATATTGTTTAGTTGTAGTTTTTGACGGCCACGAGACGAGTCAATCAAGTGATGGTAGTCAAAGGATTATGGCTAGACATAAGAGGTCGTTGATCATTATTGTTAGCATCAATCATTTAAGAGAGCTCTATCCAACTCAAGCTCCAAGTCCCTTTTATGTACANTTCATGTATGAATCTTATTGAAAAGGGCATCGGTATTGGTATGTGTTGAGAAAATTAGGGCGAAGAAAACAGTAATCGACACAAATCCAGAAGAACACAGAGATTTAACGAGGTTCGGCAAAGACTTACGTCCTTCGGGAGCAGAGCGGCGACCTCCTTTTCAATATTCAGAAAAGATTACAGAATAGAATATTCAGCTCTCTCAAAGACCTAAAAATACAAACAGATCTATTTATAATCTTAGAGTAAGCCCTGCAGTACAATATGTAATTCCCAAATTATCCCTGTACCGTATAGCCCCAACCCATATAACGTAACTTCCCAATTTGGACAAATTCTTTCGCTCCGCTCCGCTCCGCTCCGCTTCGTTTCAGCGTCTGTCCATATATGGTATATGAGTCATACCATAACAAATCTCCACATTGGCGAATATCCAGCCCCTTAGGAAAAAAGATACCTGGGAGTTACACCTGCACTAATGTGGGTTAGGCCATCATGCTTCTGCTGCGCCCTCGCTGATCTCAACCCACTGAATTCCAAGAGACACATCTCTTCAATTCCAAGAGACATCGTTTCATTCCAAGAGACTCCAAATCCTGGTATTATGAGTCATACCTAATGGCGAGTAGATGCGATCTTCTTCCCGAGAGCCGAAGCCCGTTCGCGAACCTCCTTACGCGAACTTCCTTGGCCTCAAACTGCCTCAAAACCGCCGAACTTCTTGTAGCGATGTTAAGTTCGCCGAGATTGCTCTTCCTCCGCGCTACAGTTTTCTTCCCTGCCCTCGAACCAGTCTCTGATACCACTTGTTGAGAAAATAAGGGCGAAGAAAAACTAGGAATGAAACAAATCCAGAAGAACACAGAGATTTAACGAGGTTCGGCAAAGATGTCTACGTCCTCGGGAGCAGAGCGGCGATCTCCTTTCAATATTCAGAAAAGGGTTACAGAATAGAGAGAGTCCTCCTGGGGTTACTAACAGGCCTATTTATAACCCCAGGAGTAAACCTAGGCACAATATGTAATTACAACANAGTTGTAGGAGCACTAGCACTAAGAATTAGTTTTATGTGATCACAATTGTCATGAATGAGAACAAGAACGCAGTGCATTAAACTGTGTTTTTTCTTCTATAATGGAAACTAATTTTATTGGACTTTTGACTCTGTTCAATCTAAAAGATTATGGTTATTACTTTTATAAGTTAATTCATAGCTTTTGAAGGCAATTTTACATACATTCGACACAATTCTTACGTATTTACATATCTTACACCTTTAGATTATGGTTGTGTATGATATTTCATTTTTTAATCCAACTTACATGACATGTGCTCGAATCTGTAACACATTATTTGAAAATAAAGTAAGAAATCCCGAGGTGCCAAGTTTGGGCACTAACTTTTCTTGGACTTTACATTAATCTTGGTGCTGATGATGCAGGAGACTCATGTATGAATCTTACTGAAAAGGGCATTGGTATTGGTATCGATAGCTGGTGTTGGGGCCTTATTAGTAACTACATGTGTCTAAATGTGTCAATACTTTGCATCGACCTTCTTAGCAACAACAGATGTTAGTATTTAANACAATCTAAAAGATTATGGTTATTACTTTTATAAGTTAACTCATAACATTTGAAGGCAATTTTACATACATTCAACACAATTCTTACGTATTTACATATCTTATGCCTATAATTTGATATTTATTTTTCTAACACTTGGATCATAAATTTATGTTTCAGAAGTATTTATATGTGTTAAGTAAGATGTTGGAATGAATCAAATAATTTAATCATAGAAGTTATTAAGCATTCCCTTATTAAATTCAAAAAAATTGCATTTTTGTGTATGATATTTCATTTTGTAATCCAACTTACATGACATGTGCTCGAATCTGTAATACATTATTTGAAAACAAAGTAAGAAATCCAGAGGTGCCAAGTTCGGGCACTAACTTTTCTTGGACTTTACATTAATCTTGTTGTTGATGATGCAACAAACTCATGTATGAATCTGATTGAAAAGGGCATTGGTATTGGTATCGATAGCTGGTGTTGGCCTTATTCGTAACTACATGCATCTAAATGTGTCAATACTTTGCATCGACCTTTTTAGCAACGACAGATGTTAGTATTTAATATTGTTTAGTTGTAGTTTTTGACGGCCACAAGACAAGAGTCAATGAAGAGATGGTAGTCAAAGGATTCATGCTAAACATAAGAGGTCGTCGATTATTATTGTTAGCATCAATCATTAAAGAGAGCTCTATCCAACTCAAGGTCCAAGTCCCTTTTATGTACATAATGAGAGTTTATTTAAAATTTTTAATAATAACATTTTAGTCATTGTAACCAAAATCTCTCAAGATTATGTCAGATGTTCTCTAATCTTCTTGATCATGAACTATTCTTTGGGCATTTAAGCATCTAGATCACATTAAAGTTGAGTGATCATAGACTCGTTGAATTTCTCGTCTTTTTAACTGTAAACATAAAATTTAGCGATCAACTAGTCCTTCAAACAGTGTTGAGATATTTATAATGGTACTTCAAGTGCCCGATTCAAACACATTTGCATTCGTTGCTTTCGACATATATAAGATATTGTTTTGAACATGAATTTATTAAAAATATAGTTTAAGTGACCATAAATTTAGTTTTAGAAATTTATGATTCAGATGTCAATATTCACTACAAGAATTTTTCATATTCAACGTAAATAATGGTTTGCGTCGGATTTACGTCAAAAAAGACTTAACGTTAAAATGGACGCCAATAATTGAGTTTGCGTTGGAGTTTTGAATTAGCGTCGAGAAAATTCGTCGCTGTGAATTTTTATCAGCAAATCACTCGGCGCAATTTTAACTTCGAATTTGCATCCACCATGGTTGATGCAAATAAGCATCCACCAGGGTGGACGCAAATTTGTGTTGAACTACCTACAACATGTCTAAAAAATGATACCAAATTAAATAAAAAAAAAGTGTATTTAGGGGTTCAAAGTTTACAACTACAGAACTAAAAGTTCACTTAAACAAAAATGAAAACAACAATAAATCAGCCCCTATGGTGGGGGAACCTCAACAAACACATAATAAAAATCTTAATTGTGCTCATCATCCTCCTCCACATCCTCGTCAATAACACTCATATGTCGCTTGTCCCGACTATCAAAACTCTGTCAAATGTGATATAACATCTTCAACCTTGTCCAGTCTCACACATATGTCAGAGGTCTTCATTCTTCCTATTGTTGAGCCTATAACGAGCTATGGCTACTCACAGCTGTATGAGAGTGCTCGACCTCAAATGTTACGCCCTTTGCATATAGGCTGTACACCCTCCCCTTTTTCTTCCTCGTCTCTTGCGTCCATAGCTCAAAATTGTACCGAGCAGAGGTAGACTAACTACCACTACTGCTGGCGCACGATGAGGTATGGCTAATCATCTCCTTATATTTCTCCCGAAGTTGCTCACACTCTTGCATAACAAAATTCAAATATTAGTTATCATTTTAAATATTATTAGCCACAAAAAAAAGTACAACAAATTAAATTTTTAAGTTTATCCCAACCATTCTTAACACAAGTCATATCTAGAACATCTAATCTACTTAACTGTGTGTATGTGACATAAACTTATGTCAAATAACATAATAAATCATTCCTACTATGATGCATAAGCTAGAAAGATCAAATTGTTTTTCAATATTTTCCTTTTTGACATGGTGAAGACACCAATTAAAAAGAACTTCTCCTATCATAGTGCACGCAATAAAAAACATTAACAAAAAAAAAAGCATAATTAGCATTGACATAACAAATCATAATTGATGCACAGAAAAAAAAAAAAAATATTAACAAAGCTATATTTTTGATCTTACCAAATAAAAATCTAATTAAGGCAGAATGTATCATTCTAATTAAATTAAGAAATATTCACATACAAACCAATCAATTGTTATCTCCTTAAATATCTAACACTTAAACTTGAACTTTTACATTATGTCATCTAAATAACACCAAAACTTAAACTTTTGCGTATATGTCATCTAACACCTAAACTTTTAACTCTTATGTATATGTCATCTAACACCTAAACTTAACTTCTAAATATATCCCATCATATGCATCATATATCTAACACCTATACTTCAAATTTTGGAATATTAAAAAAAAAAAAGATTCACATAAATGCAACATCAAATATATACATTATAGATCTAATACCTAAACATGAAATATATAAAAAATTGAAAGTTGAAAGCCCCAAATTTCAAAAAAGGAGGCTTGAGAGGAAAAATAAAGAACTTATCAAAAGCTTGGAGAGGATGACACCTTGGAGACGTGATTTGACACCTAGAAATGTTGCCAAAGTCGCTCAAAGTGGCCGAAGTTGCCAGATTTTGCCGGATCGTGCCCCCCTACGAGACACTGAGTAATTTCGAGAGCCTTTTTAGGGCATTTGTGTTCGACTTAACGTTAGGAATTTCTGACGATATTAAGGGTCTATTTGGGGTTGCTGCAGCTTATTGAATAATCTGCTGATAAGCTGATTAAAAATAATCTGCTGATAAACTAGGTGCAGTGGATATTAAAAGTTTTTATTTTTTAAAAAAAGTCAGGCCGCTGCTAGAAAACTGTCATCGTACTTAGATATGTGTGGTGTGAAAATGTTGTTTTCAGCGTTTTGAAAATGCATAAGCTGCCAAACATGCCATAAGTAAATTAATATAATAGCGTCGGACATATCTAACGCAAAACAGATGCTGAACAAGAAAGGTATTCTTTGCGAATGTTTTTTTTTCCCCCACATTTGGTTGCACTTGATGGCACTAGGACGTAAATTAGATGTAAGTTTTGAGTTAAAAAAATATATGATGTAAATTCTGACGCTAATTAATAATTTTTATGTAGTTTCGATAAATAATTGAATTAATTTTCTGATGATGTATTAACAATTAATGATCAACAAATGAAAATTCTTAAAACCATAATTTTTTATTAACCAATGAGGGTTACAATTGCTCTTAATACGAAACATAAATTATGATGTGCAGACGACGATGTGAATTTGATCACTCGGTTTCACATCATTGCATAGTGAACGTGGTCAAATCAGATCTCCGGATTATGCATGTAATATTTTCTGCATAATATGGAGGGCGGATTTAATACAATGATTACATTTTTTTTGAAGTATGATTTTTTTTTTGTAAGTTCATCTTTCAGTGTGGGCTATCTATCAATATTCAAACGAAATGGAGCAAACTTTTACTCAAACATAGTTGGGAGTCATACTCCTACATACCAAATTTTCTTCATTTTATTTTCATTTTACTTTTTTTTTTAAGAAAACATGTGTTATAATTTGATATTAAATTGATGCAATAAATAATTAAATAAGCTAATAATAGAACACAGATTTTAGGCGAAACCCAAGTTGGAAAAAAACAGACGAGGAGAATTCACTTGATTAAATCTAAAATTACAAGTGAAGAGCATGGAACAAAATAAAATCAAAACAAGAAAAAGCGAGTATTTTGTACGAAAGAAAATGAGTTATTTATAATATTTAGCAATACTCTTTTTGATACGTCATTAATAAAATTTCATCATACTACATGAATCTCGAGAGAAAACACAGATCTCCAGGCAAGCTTTTGATGAAGGTAACAGCCAAACTTCAATTAGAAGTCATCCGACGCTTTGATTTTAGCAACCTTACAGTCAAACTGACAGGCTCGAAGAGACAGAATCAATGGTACCAAAATTGGTTAAATTTAAGTTTAATCAAGCTCAGATCAAACCATTAAACCAATATTAGAAGATTTTCAAACATAATGTCGTACTTCGTAAGCTTATAGTCGAATCGAGCGTCTCGACAAGACTAATCCAACGAGTCCAAGATCACTCAATCCCGACATCATTAGGGCGCTTAAGTGTCTATCAAATGTCTCATTTGATCGAAGGAATCTCTCTACGCCATCCGACCAAAATGATTTATATTCTAGCATTAATTATACCCAGAACTCAATAGATAGAGCCCCACCCCTCTCTTGA
Source organism: Phalaenopsis hybrid cultivar (assembly GCA_002079205.1). NCBI lineage: Eukaryota > Viridiplantae > Streptophyta > Magnoliopsida > Asparagales > Orchidaceae > Phalaenopsis > Phalaenopsis hybrid cultivar. The sequence goes on from JXCR01006649.1 coordinate 171,242, forward strand.
GAGGGTGAATGAGAGTTTGAGATATGAGGAAGAGCTTGAAGATTTGAAAATGAGCTGAAGTCCAACACCACCACTGCCGACCGCCAGTCAACTACCATTGACCTCTGTTGACCATTGCCGAAGTTCGCCGATTGCAGTCGATCACTACTAGCCTTTATTGATCACTGTCAACCGTCGTCAATCACTGCTGACCATCGTTAACTACCTCCGACCACAGTCGATCACCCCTAACCACCGCCGACCACTGCGCCGACCACTGCCGACCGCTGTCGATCACCGCTAACTATCGTCGATCACCACCGACTGGACTCTACAATCGCTATTGGCCGCCGCCGGTCCCTAATAATAAATTCATCAGCACATCGACATTGTAACTTTGGAAACTTAGTAACCATTTTCCGTTGTGGGACAAGTAATTGCCACTGCAATTTTAATTTTATAGTGGAACTCTTCAGCTGAATCATACCACATGATTTTTCCCTTTTCAGGTTTTCACGTAAAAATTTCTAGTTTCATTATTAATTGTTTTATCTTTTTTGAATGTGTGTTGAATTTTCTTACCATGCTATGACGATAATCTGTTTAATCTTCCATCACTTTTCAAGGAAATAATTAAAAAAAAAATCAATAAAAAAATAACACATGAATTGCAATCTAAAGATTGTTATAATATTAATCAAACAGTTTAAGCACCAATCTGTGTGCTCATGATTTTTTTCTAAAGCATCAATTCACGTGCTCATAATTTTCTAATAAGACGATAAACAGGTCCCACAAAATTTTAGTCCCATATTTAGCAATATGCAAAGCGAATTCATACAATTGTGCCCACCACTTATCCTGTAAGCTAAAATTGCTCATAACAGTTGATAAAAGCACAGTTTAGGTTTATCTCAACAGAACAATAAAGAGAAAAAACTGTAACATCACAATTTAAAAATGATGAACATTAACATTTAACATATAATTCAAACAAAATCTTCAACAAAGAAGCACTAATCTATCCCATAAATTCAAGCTAAACTACCTGAGTTCAACTTATTTGCCATAGAATAACAAAATTGAAAAAATAAAAAAAAAAACTCATCTTCTCCATCAGCTAACAAGCTCATACTGTCTGGTTCTAAGATCTAGCTCCGAAACCAAGCCAAGGAAACCTTTTACAGAAGGAGCTCCAACCACTCTTCGGCTTCGAATTCCCAATCTTCTGAATCTCCTTCCTCATCCTCACACACTCCTTTTCTAGCTCTGCGACGCGTTGCCTCACCTCATCAGTTCTGATCAGAGGCACATCATCCTTCTCCTCCTCCATGATTTCATTCTCACATATTCTCTCAGAGCTCTTCGGTATGATCAAGCTTCTATTGCTGCCATCAATGTTCTCCATATTTTCCGATACGAAGAACCACCCAGCAACCGAAGTTCTCAGGCGGAGCTGCTCGAAGAAGAGGACTTGGACGACGAATCGAAGCGGAAGCCTTTCGTTCTGTGCTGCATGAGTGCAAGCCTCCAGCGAAAGCTTCTGACAGTTCATGAGCCGACACAGCTGCTCCCGTTCGGAATCCGTCAGCCATGGGTGAGCCTGCGATGCAGAGACACCATAAACTTTTACATTATCTAATTTTTGGCTAAAAGGATGTAATATATAGATACAATGTTATCGGTGAAAATGGAATTTTGGGTGTGCCATGTATGTAAATCTTCCTAAGAGACATTACATCATTTAGCGAAAGAAAAATTACCTTGAGAAATATATCAATAGCACGATACAAGCCATCATGTAAATTCCTGGCATATTCTGGAATTAAAGCCGCCAAAGATTGAAATTTGGGAAACTTCAGATTATGATCAGGAGCTACCTCTGCAAGGTACCCGTCCACAAGCTTCGCCACCTTCGTAATAGGGGCCGATGAAGTACTACTTTCCATCAACTGAGCTTCATCAACTATGGCGGGAGAACCTGCCAGCACAGTTGGGTTTATCGATACGAAATGATCAACCATTCTGTGAACAGAATCTATATCATAAAGGGTTTCAACAGAGTAGCCCAAGTTTGGCATGAGAAGATCCTCAAGAAAAGCTTCATCTAACTGTGCTCCAATTCTTCTTTCTAAATCCTCCCTACAGGCATTGTCTGCATGCAAAATCATGGCAGTTCGAAGCAAGTGAAGAAGAAAAGTTGTGGATATCAATCCCTTTTCACTGGGAAGCAGTCCAACTAACTCCTCCAAGACAGCTCTTTGCTCGCTTTCAGACAATGGAGATAGAGTTGGAGCATGATTAGCGCGGGTATTGCCATCTTGGAAGCTGGAATTTCGACTTAATCCTCGAAAATATTTCTTCAAATAGAATATGAGAGACCCTGCAATATTTTCTGGTTTCATGCCTTTAGATCCCATGGATACTATCAACCTTTTGTACAGAGCTAAACTAAGACAAGAGGACTCTTCATACCACCAATCTAACTCGGTTGCCTTCTTCTTCTCAGCTGAAGATATTCCATTCCATAAGGAGTTGCCATCTGAGCTCTTCACAGAAGATCGAGCCGATGTCGGCCAAACAAATGCATTTGGATCAGAACAAGCTTTTAATGCCAGTGAATTGATACATCGAGTTACGATATGCAGTTCTTCGGCGAGGGGAAGGAGATCCTCACAGCTTTTGAGAACTTTGATGGAGTCTTTCCAATCACCAAAAATTTCGATCAGAAAGTTTTCAGTTTTGGAAATGAGATTTCCTTCAAAATAGTCTTCAGTCATGCAGAGATACTCGGCTGAGCATCGCAGAGCAGCGACGTTGTAAGAATTTAACTCAATTTTGACATCATAACAAAACTTTGCAACAAGTTCAAATATTTTGGCGCCGGCGGGAAGATCGTGAAGCTGCAAACGGCAGACTTTTCCATTCTCATTACGATATTCACTGATCAGCTTTTTAAAAAAGCCGCTCCTGTTGAGCAATGGAAACTGCAAGGAATTTGTAAGAGTTAAGAAGGAAAAAAATGATAAAAACGGAATAGTAAAAACAAATGTGATAAGTTTTAGGACAAATTTGAAATTATGACATCTGCATAAAATGTTCAAATCATTGAGAGCCCCCTGTAATTATGTTATTAATTCTGGACTCGTAACTAAACTACTGCCAATATCAGAATTTCAGATGAATGGATTAGCTTAAGGGGGTGCTTGGTAACACATTGTTAGTAGGATTTACGCCTGAATTTTTCTGGATTTAATGTAAATCAAGACAAACACAAAAACTAAGAGAGCTAAATCTGGCTGATGTCAATCTCCATTTCAATGATAATCTGGATTCAGTAAAAATCCGAACGAAAGGTGGATTTAACGGATTCAATGAGAACGAAAGACACATTACTTCGTCGCTTCCTTCGTCACCAAAAATGTCTACCGGGTTTACCTGGATTTAAACATAGCGTACCAAACATAATTCTAGATTTAAAAGCATTTGGATTTGATAAATCCGGAGTTACCGGATTTACTAAATCCTGGATGCAGCCCAACACCCCTTAAATGTGGAGGAATTAGGAAGGAAAAAGGATAGAGAAGAGTAGGATGGATAGAACTTGTGCAAAAAAAAAATGGCAGAAAAGATTCATTGGAACATTTGGTGAGAACTAATAAAGAATGAGGATTCAAAAATCAACTTCAAATAATTGAGATAAGACTAACAATGATGATGATCTACAAAAATCATTTGAGAACGAAAATCTTCATAAGGAACAGCAATACTTTTAAGTTTTTTTTCCTTTTTTTGGTTTACTTATAATGATGCTTTTTTGAAGGATGTTTACTTTGCTTCACTGTTAAAAAAGAATACATCATGAAAAAGAAAAATTATACAGCTATATCAAAAAAATATAAACATACCTTGTGAAGTTGAAACGAAAATTCTCCTGTTTCAATGATAATATCACTTGGAAGTTCACTGTTACAAACCCTGGGAAAAAAGCCATAATTAGTTAAGTGTGAAATAACACAAGAAAACTACTCAAGATTATGATTAGCATACATCTAATTATGATACTGTTGTGAGATATGTACTTCCTGGCATAGAAATGAGACGAAAAAGAACACAAGCAAACACAGATCNCATACACGGAATAGTTTGAATAAACAAGTACAACACCACAAGCGATGCATCTATTCTAGGGAATGAACACATTGTTTGATAGTATGACTCGATTAAATAACTATAAAATCTATGACATTTGTTCTGTTCTGTGAAATCGTTCATGTTGACCGACAAATTTCTCTATTTAATATAAAAAACTAAATAGGGTTTATATTAAGTTGTGTTCCAAAATTTTCTTTAGAGTCAAACCCTTATAGTTAATTACATCTTAAGTAACCAAAGTCGCTTAAGAATACTCTTGATTCAAATCAATGATTTTGCCTTAAAAAATTTCGAAGTTTAAGTTTTCAATATTGGATGTAAAAAATTCAAAAGGAAATGGATCAAGTAGAAATAGTTATTTTCAGGAATTCAAAGGAATGAAAGGTAGAAGATGTCACTGATCCGAGGGAAACCTTGGTGACTTCTCAAACTATCGTACTATTTAGCTTTATGTTTTTGAAAAGATTTATTTGATATTTCATCTTGCCAATTTTATTATTTAGGGCTTACACTTGTATGAAATGGTCATACAAATAGCCTAGAAGATACGAAAATTTACGTCATAACGAACGAAGACCTTGAAGACTAAAGTTAGTTAGAGCTTAAATTGAACCACATGATTGTGCAAAAGCCTAAAGATAAGTTGAGAATTTATGCCGCACTAGGCACACAACCTTAAAATTCTATAACTTGTTATTTAATTCTAAGAAAAGTTGTTGCTGTAAAATGCTTTCGCTGTCTCGAAGTTATTCTTCTGTACATTTTTATCATGCTGCCCACGATATTAGCTCCAAGTTCCCCATTGAAATGACAATCTTATGGTCTAAGGTTCAAGAATTTTTCTCGTGTATGTTTCAATGTTTTGGTTTTGTTGTTGTTGTTGTTCAATTGTTCTAAGGGGGTTAAAGTTGATTAGAGCAACACGGTTCCCTCGTTTTGGTACCACTATTTTCTTTTAAATTTACTTAGTTTAAATGAGTTGTTAAGCTCATTTAAACTGGGGAGATCTCTTTAACAACCGTGGGTTACCTCATTCGAGGAACTCCCGTAAACCCAAAAAGACGTATTATGTTATTTGTTTTGTTTCAAAAATGTTATTTAATTTTAATTTTAAAAGTTATTCGTTTTTACTTTTGAAAAGTATCCCAACCAAACATACATAATATGTTAAAACAGTGATAAATTGTAATAATAAAATAACAATAAATAAACTGTAAATGCGTACCTGTCGACTTCTCGCTACTCCCGTTGAAATGTTAGCATTCATAATCATGTATATATTGCAAAGTAAGAACAAGTACTATGTGAAAAAGTAGTATTGAAGCTTTAATGGTTTAAGTTCATAACTAGGTCTTAAAGGATAATTTTTTTGAACCAAACATAATAAGTTCAATTGTCCTTCAAAACATTCAAAAGATTATAAAGGTGTCTGAGAGTACCCTAGACAACCTTTAAAGTCTTCTGAATCATTTCGAGGTCATTTGAACTTGTTACGTGTTGAATAGATCACTCTGAGCATCATTATGTTTAAGTTATGCTCAACATTATATCTCAATTAACCCATGAGAGGAGACAAGCAAGCTTGAGCTTGTAGTGTTTTAAGGAGATTAGTTATGGTTTGTCTTTCAACGAACCCTCAAGTATCTTTAGATTAAACTTAGCTCACTACAAAGCTCAAAAGACAATAGGGGTAAATATATAATTTAGAAAAAGTCATATTAAAAATGTTTAATTCTTATTGAAAGATCAGCCTATAGCTCAACCATTTGTTTGGGATTCTATATTAGTTAATTATCAACTTTCCAATTTATGTCCCAAATTGTTAGATCATTCAAATAAGCTTCTTCTTCCAAAGTTTAACAATTTAGATAATTACATTTATACTCTACTTTCCTAAAAATGGAGGTTAATTAGTTTCTACCTCTTACCCTCATGTTCAATCATCTTAGAATGTTGATAAGGATCAAAGTATTTCCTTTTAAGTTTTTAACCCATCATAAATTTTAATTAGGGGTGAAAAGTTGGAAATTAAAATTTTGCCCCTAAGGCTTCTATCTTCATAAATCTTTTAAATTAATCCACATGGGCTTAAAACTTTGCTGACCTATCTCTCATGGGTTAGTTAAGAAACTCGAGAAGAAATCATATTCTTTATTTTTATTTTATTTTTTATAATTATTTTAATCCAAAAATAGAAATTTTCAAAGTTAATTCATTTAATCAATCAAAGTAAAATTTATGTTGTTAGGAAATTTATTGGAGACTTACCTAGGTTAGAGGACCACTTAGGTAATTTTTTATGATTTTTTTGAATTATGTTTAAATTTTTATGATTTTTATATTGGTTTTGATTAATAAATAAATATAAAATATATTTTAATTTCAAACATTTAAGCTTTATTTTCATTTACTCCTCTGAATTCAAGGAAGCCATAGAAATTGATTTTATATTTTTCTCATGTATATTTTATTTATTATAATTATTTTGGTGGATAATTTAGAAAATTTTAAGAAAATAATTTTAAGCTTTTAAAAATACATTTTTTATTTTAGAACATTTCCAAAAAGGCTTTAAAGGCAACATCCCTTATTATGAGTGATTTCACATCATTTTGACACATTTTGCTTTTTTCTAATTTTTTAATTATTATTTTAGTTACTTTGATTTAAAAATACCCAAAAAATGAACTTTTTATTTTGATTTCAAGCTTTTTTTTTTTTTTTAGTGTATCTGACCTTAAAGAGTTCAATAATCTCAATTTTGTATTTTTCTAATTTTTATTTTATTTTTTATAATTGTTTTAGTGAAAAAATATAAATACATTAAAAAATTGTTTTAAGTATTCAAAATACATTTTTGGGCCTTTAAAAATTCAAGGAAGCATTTTTAATTTTTTATTTTTAATGAAGGAAGATTTGGTGGCATTTTAAAATATTTTGTATTTTTATGATTTTTTTATTATTTTAATTATTTTTAAATGCTTAAAATAAACTTTTTATTTTACAATTTTATTTTTTCTAATTGCCTCAGACCTTAAAGAACTCACAAAAGTTGATTTTATATTTTTTTTATTTATATTTTAATTATTATAATTATTTTAAGCCAAGATTAGTGATATTATAGGAAAATACATTTAGGCATTCAAAACACATTTTTTTACTGAAATTTTTATGGGAGTATTTGAACTGATTTTTCTTAAATCAGAAAAATTTTCATGATTTTTTTGAAATATATTTATAATTTTGTAATTTTAGTAATTTTTAAAATTAGAAAAATATATAAAAATACAT
>JXCR01006649.1:179731-209078 GCA_002079205.1 Phalaenopsis hybrid cultivar
ATTGGCTCGTGTTGTTCGTGTTCGGCTCGTTAATTTAGCGAACGAGCCGAACACAAGTCTCTTAACGAGTCGAACACGAGCTGTTCACGAACAACGAGCCGTTTCGACAACCCTAGTGATCATGTGTAAACAACTAAGGACAAGTTATCATGCATGTAAGGTTCAAAGTTTTGGTGTGATATGCATGTAAGATGCTAAGTTTGGGTTCTAAATATTGAAGCGCACAAAAATTAAGCAGTATCCATGATATCACAGCTTGAATTTTAGATATGTAAGCACAAGCATGTTGTGCGATATGTACTTGGCTAGAAATGAGACGAAAAAGAACACAAACAAACACAGATCGTTTACGTGGTTCGATCCAACTGGATCTACGTCCACGGGAGGAAATCAATCAAATATTTCACTAAGGCAAAAGAAATGGAGAATATATAACTTATACATAGAGATGAGCCCTCATCTTCCTTCTGTGGCTTCCCTCTCAAGCGACACATTGATACAAAGCCTCAAGATGTTCTCCTCCTCTCTAACTCTCTAGTTATTCTCTCCTCATTTGTGGTAATTTAAGATCTCTTCCATTTCTCTCCTAGCGCTCACACCCTCTCTATTTATAGAAGCAAGAGGGTGGTAGGTGGGAGGTAGGTGTGAGGTAGGTGTGAGGTAGGTGTGAGGTAGGTGGGTGGTAGATGAGTGGTAGGTGGTCGTGCCACATTACAAAATTACCTTTTTACCTTAGTTTATTAATTGAGGGTCAAAAAATAACAATTCTCCACCTTGACCCTGAATTAAGAAGCTTCGAAGTAAAGATTCCCTCCACCTGGTCCCTGAGAGGGCCTCAGCCCTTGGTGAAGTTTACTAAGTCCAGACAATGTCTGAACTTAGTTGTTGGTAGCACCTTGGTGAGCATATCTGCATGATTTTCTTCAGTAAGTATCTTCTCCACTACTATTGAACCCTTGGCGACGACATCCCTCACAAAATGAAGCTTTATATCTATATGCTNTATCTCTTCACTTTGCTCCTCCTTCGTGATAGCTTAAAATCTATTCCCTTGCTCTCCTAAGCCTCACACTCTCTCTAATTATAGAAGCAAGAGAGCGGTAGGTGGGAGGTAGGTGAGCGGTAGGTGGGAGGTAGGTGAGCAGTATCACATTACAAAAGTGTCATTTTACCTTAGTTCAATAATTAGGGGTCAAAATAACAAGTCTATTTATAAATTACATGACATTTAAATCGAGCTAAAATTAAGCAAAAAAATTATCATCAAAATGATAGAGCAAGAAGCTAGTCATGCTTGCACTTTTGGATGAGTTTGTTTTCAACTCATGTGGACTTGAACTTCTTTTGTAGGGAAATCCTTAAATCTATATATTAGGTTTTCATTTGGTGAAGAAAAGCTTGCCTATCACCAATAGCAGTCTATTGAGGATATCTATGCAAATCTTCCATGGAATTTACAATCACAAAGATCTTCCGAATGTTTAAACATATTCCAAATGATACTAAGCGCTGCCTAAACAGCTGAATAAAGAATCAACAACATCCTCACTCCTAAACATCATCGAATCCATAATACTACCAAAATCTAACTAGAAGAACCTTTTAACTAAAAACTAAGGCAACAAAGTGCAAATGATCCTCTACGCTAAAATAAACAAGCCTCCAATTTAACCTATCAAAACCGTAACCAAAAAAAGAGGGATCTCGAGACAAAACCTGGTGAAAAGATAGCACTTCGGAGTGGAACCGCGTCCTCTCCCCCNTCTCTTCATAAATTTCCTTAACATGCATTTTAAGTTTCAGGTGGTGGAACGAGAAGACTTGTTAGGTACACTTTTACAGTTTTTCAGCGTTGTCCTTCTCGTACTTTCATACTGTACTTTTATACATAATAAAAGATGTCACCCTACATGAAAACTAAAACCATCTGGATAGCCACATAACAATAACCAAAAACAAAATTAAAAATCAACCAAGATAAAATTCACCGCCACAACATTCAAAATAGAAAACTCAAAATTTAATCATAAACATCACATAAAACCACAACTTCAACTAAATTAAGACGTCTCTATCAGATGATCGGGAATTCCTCGGAGGAGGTAACCTACGGTTGCTAACGAGGCTTCCCACNCAAATGTACGATTCATTGAAACAAGCTTCTACAAAGGCCAAAGAAAGATGGAATGAGTTTTGGAGTAGATCATCCAAGAGAATACTGAACAAGCTACAGTATGCATCAGAACAAGCCTCCATTCAGAGTCTGCAGCATACCGAGCCCGAGATGAAGATTTCACCAAAAAATTTGTCATTGTCCAGGATAAAGAACAAGCAAAAGAAAAGCTTCACTGCCAGGACCAATTGCACGGGGGGTAGGATAGGGGCTTCCTCTACTAGATTGGTTGTCTCAGATTCAGGGAAGAAAATCCTCGAACCCTTGACTTTTTATGATTATCTTTTTGTCCATCCGGAGTCTTATGAATATAATGGTAGTGATTTCGGCTACGTTTTGACTATTTCTAGTAATAACGTGACTGATTATAACAAATCTAGTTGCAATCTCGATCCTCAAAATGATCCTCAAATTGTACTTGAGTCCGATGAACTTGTTGTCAAGTTTAAAGAAGACATCAACGATATCCCTTACGGCAGCACTGATAACGAAGAGCCAACTCTCGAGCGTCATGGTGCACCGCTCGCCATCAACTTAGATCTCACCAACGAAGAGGAAAAGACACCAGAAGATTCAACAATGATATCTCAAGTAGAAGAAGTCACAGAAGTCAACTTAAGAAGCGGGAAAGTGTTACCACCAAGAACAGCTCCAGCAGATAAAGGAAAACAGATAATGACTCGAGAAGAGATACCCCCCCTCCGCCAGTGGAAGAACCACATAATCAAGATAAAATTGGAGGATCATACAAAGTAGATTACAACGTGCTAGCTCATCTTAGGAAGTTGCCTGCCCGACTAAGCATCTACGACGCTCTGATCCTGTCAAAGGAGATGAGAGAATCTCTGGTTACAGCTTTGCTAGATCCAGAAATTTGCTTAGCTCAGTTGGCTAGCACATCCTCAGATGAAGTTTGCTCGTTGAGAGAACAGTCAGGGGTAACCTTTACAGATGAAGACTTGCTGCTCGGTACCGCCGACCACAACCGTCCGCTCTACATCTCCGTCAACATTGGCAGATTTGTGTTATCCAGAGTTTTAGTGGATCCTGGAGCATCTCTTAACTTGATGAGTCTACGGACGTTAGCATATTTGGACTTCGACGTTCAGGAGCTCATCCCCGATAAGATGATGTTAAGAGGATTCAAACAAAAGGGAGAAAGAGCCCTTGGATCATTTTCATTACTTATGAAGGTTGGAGAACTTGTAACAACCATTAAATTTCATATCATCGACGCCGAGACCTCTTTTAACGCTCTATTGGGTCGACCGTGGATTCATGAGCATAACATGGTTCCATCATCCCTACATCAGTGCATTAAATACCGGAAAGATGGTCAAGAAAATTGCATCAAGGGAGACCTACAACCGTTTTCAGTGCATGAAGTTGGTATCCATGAAGATGCTGCCTACTACACGCCTCCAAAGAAGACTGTCTTCTCGCGCAAAATTTTGACACACAAAGATAAAAGAGTCAGAGGGATCACAAAAATAAGGCCGTACAACTCCGCTTCAACAACCTTCTAAAACTCCCTTACAACGAGTTGGTGGAGGTTCTTCTAGTTCACGCACCCAAGGTCGAGGCTGTGGACGCTAGCGAGAAAAGATCAATTTAATTGCTGAATGAACTAGGCCAACTATCAGCATTGGTGATGAAGACAGTTCTGAAGATGAGATAATGATGAAAAAACAAAAGAAACCTCAGTACGAGATATCCCTAGAAGATATAGAGAGGAATGAATATGAAACAATGTAAGATCGAATAAACCACTATGTGAATACTATGACCCTCACTTTTATTCTCCCTCAAAAGGTCGAGAGTTTAGAGTTCAAGGAAGTTTGTAGTGTTGGTTCAAAGCCGATCAAATTTTACCGCGCTTCAACCTCTACTGAGCTTGAAAAACATGTAAATTTGGATGTTGATTCTAATGAATTAATGGAATTGCCTTTTGGTTGCTTCTCGCCTTGTGTTCAAAAGTTAATTCAACAAGGACATTTACCAAAACAAATGCCAAAAGATAAATTTCAACTCTTTAAAAAATTGTGGAATACTAAAAGACGAACTCCCAATTCAAAAGAAGGTCTCGGATTTGGTACAGTTGGACCAGTCGATGATTCTGAATTTTGCATGGTTGTTACTAGTGAGTCAAAAAAAGATTGTCTCGATGTAGATGATGACTCTACTGATCAAACAATAGAAGATGCTCCGCCAGAATTTGAGGAAGAAATTAAATCCACTATCGATGAATTGAAATGACTGAAGAACGACCACGGCCTACATTTATAAGTTCTCAACTTGATGACGAAGAATCTGTAGAACTTGTCAAACTATTAGCAGAATTCAAAGATTGCTTCACATGGAGCTATGATGAAATGTCAGGGCTGTCAGGAGAGGTTGCAGTCCATAAACTTGGGGTGGACGATAATGTAACCTCAGTAAAACAAGTTCCCAGGAGAATGCGCCTCGAGATAGAACAACAAGTCATCGCCGAGGTAAAGAAATTGATAGACGCAAACTTCGTTAAAGAAGAGCAGTACCCTACGTGGTTAGCCAATATTGTACAGGTTAAAAAGAAAAATGGACAGATCCGCGTTTGTGTCGACTTCAGATATTTGAACAAGGCATGTCCGAAAGACGAGTTCCCACTACCTATACCGGAAATGATGGTGGACATCGCTTAAACACATGAAATTTTCTCCTTCATGGACGGATCGTCGGGGTATAACCAAATCAAGATGGCTCTCAAGGGTGCAGCGTTTACAGCTTTCAGAACACTGATTGGAATCTTCTGCTACATAGTCATGTTGTTCGGCCTAAAGAACACTGGAGCGACATATCAGCATGCAATGACGAAGTTTTTCGACGACCTCATTCACAATCAAGTAGAATACTACTTGGATGATCTGGTCATCAAAAGTAAACGAAAAATACACCATTTGTACGATTTGAGGATTGTGTTTGAACGGTTACAACGATATGACCTTAAAATGAATCCCTTAAAGTGCGCCTTCGGTGTCACCTCCGGGAAATTTCTAGGATTCGTTGTCCGTCATCGGGGAATCGAGATCGACCCGGATAAGATTAAAGCTATCTTAGAAATGCCTCCCCCTAAAACCTTGAAGCATTTACGTTCCTTCCAGGGGAAGTTGGCATATATAATACGCTTTATTTCTAATCTCTCAGGTAGGTGTCAGCCTTTCTCGGCATTAATTAAAAAGGACGTTTTTATTTCTAATCTCTCAGGTAGGTGTCAGCCTTTCTCGGCATTAATTAAAAAGGACGCCATCAGCAGACCTTTGAGGGCGTTAAACAATATTTAATGACACCTCCTGTTTTGGCAACCCCTATCCCAGGAAAATCGTTGATACTTTATACCGCGGCTTTGGATGACTCTCTTGGAGCCCTCTTAGCCCAAGTCAATGAGGAGGGAAAAGAAAATGCTCTCTACTACTTGAGTCGTCATCTACTACCGGCGGAGGTAAGGTATCCACCTACTGAGAAGCATTGTCTGGCATTAATTTTCACCGCTCAAAAGCTTAGACATTACATGCTTTCTCATAAGATCACCCTAATTCAATATTTAATCCATTGCAATATTTGATGACTCGACCAACACTCTCCGGACGTTTAGCGAGAAGGTCAATGACATTATTGCAATTTGATATAACTTTTCTACCCCTCCGTGCTATCAGGGGTCAGATTTTAGCAGATTTTATCGCTGCACACCCACTGCCAGCTGGGTCCTCTCTCAACGATGAGTTACCAGACGAGCAGATATTACAAATGGAATTTTCCAGTGCGCAGTGCTAGGAAATATACTTCGATAGTTCCTTGTCAGCTAGAAAAGACAAGGGATCAGGCACAGTTATACCAGGCAAGGCAGGGATCGGTTTGAACTTTATCACGCCAGATAAGGGTATGTTGAGGTTTTCGTACCACTTGACGGAGCCATGTACCAACAATGAAGCAGAATATGAAGCCTTAATCACCGGATTGGAGTTGGCGATTTCAATGGATATAACGAACATTGCCATTTATGGTGACTCTCAACGGCATTGGCAATTTCAATGGATATAACGAACATTGCCATTTATGGTGACTCTCAACTTGTCATCCAACAATTTCGATGGATATAACGAACATTGCCATTTATGGTGACTCTCAACTTGTCATCCAGCAAGCCGAAATACAAGATTAGTAGAATACCATTTGTACGCGATGAAGCTCCTGGAGCAGATTCCTGAGGTGACTTTCTATCGGATTCCTTGGGGAGACAATGCTCATGCCGACGCTTTAGCAAAACTCGCTAAGAAAATAGCGTGTCCCCCGGAGGATTCCATCGAAGTCACGGTGCAAGGAAGACGAGTCTTGTCTCGAAGCGACTTTGAAACTCTACACAAACTTGGAAAAGAAGAAACCGTGAATACTGTTACACACATCAACAAAGATTGGCATAAGCCATTAATAGAATATTTGCATACTGGCTGCCATAAGACAAGTTTGAGGCACACCACATGACAATAAAGGCCATATCTTACGCCTTGATGGGAAATGTTCTCTACGGAAGATCGTTAGACCAAATGTGTCTACGGTGTTTGAGCAGAGCCGAGGCACAGAATATTGTCAAAGAAGTACATGCCGGATTATGTGGCGCTCATCAGTCAGGACCAAAGATGAAAATGAAGATCAAAGACTCGGATATTATTGGCCAGCAATGATGTCTGATTGCATGGATACCACCAGAAGATGTCACCAATGGCAGGTGCGTAGGGTGGTCTTACACCAGCCTCCGAATGTGCTACACCCAATTGTTGTCTTGTGGTCATTTGAGTGTTGGGTTACAGACATAATAGGTCTGATGGACCCTCCATCTTCTAAAGGACACAGATTCATACTTGTCGCTACAGATTATTTCTCCAAATGGTCAGAGGCAGTACCGTTACGTGAGGTTACGACACAGCACGTCAAAAGCCAAATTGTCTACCATTTCGGAGTACCACGAAGAATAATCTCTGACAATGGGACAGCTTTCAAAAGCACAAAAATCAACAATTTTGTCAGAAGACATGGGATAGATTGGAAATACTCTACAATTTACTATGCTAGAGCAAATGGTCTGACTGAAGCTTTTAAAAGACACTGGTACAGATTTTGAAGAAAACACTCAGAACAAATGGTCTGGGCTGGCACAACATGCTGTTAGAAGCCCTGTGGGCATACCGGACGACTTTCAGGACTCCCACTCAGTGTACACCTTATATACTCGTGTACGGGACCGACTGTGCTACCGCTAGAAATCCAGACACCATCTCTCAGAGTCGTCGTTGCCAACCAACTTACAACAGAAGAAAGTGCACAAAACTCGGGCTTGAAGAACTGGAGAGTCTCGAGGGAAAACGATTGGAAGTACAACAACATTTGGAGCTATACCAGGCAAAGATGGTACAAGCCCATGACAAATTGGTCCGCCCAAGGACATTCAAAATTGGTGACCTCGTACTTGTGCTCAAAAGACATATTCTTGCTCGCCGCAAAATAGGTGGCAAATTTGAGCCAAATTGGGAGGGACCATTTGTCGTTGAGAAGGTCTATACAGGGGGAGCCTACCACTTAGTGGACTTTCGGGGTGAAAGACCCATGTTACTGATAAATGAACGATACCTGAAAACCTATTACGCGACCTGATGTTGTTTAATGCCACTTACCTCTGCTTGCTTCTGCTTGCTTTGAAAATTTGAAACCTTGATTGTTTTAGGGTTATCTATATGGCCATATGTCTATGACCAGGTCCAAATTTTGTAATTAACCTCAATAAATGAAAATTTTCAGAAAATTTTTGAACTTTACACGTCCTCTTTTCTACTTTTGGATTTAAAAATTCCATTAAATTAAAATAAAACTCACAAATAAAATGAGTAATCCTTTTAACAAAAAAAAATTAAAATTTACTTTAATGGATACTCTGTTTTGTTCTTGTTCATGCCAAACTTCGGCCCACAGAAGTTTCTTTCTGTCGTCTGCAGAAAAATGTCAGGGCAGAGGCTGATCTTTGCCTTCCAGGACGGCTGGAACCTCGCACTGAATGAAGAGATGGCGCCGAGTTGTCATAGATTTTAGCATGGATTTCAACCAGATTGATACGGACTATGACGGTCCTCTAATGGTCATAGTCAGCAATGAAGAAAAGAAGGGACTACCCTCATTGTTGAGGGTGACCACTCAAGACGACGTGTCACGTAAGGGTAAAAACGTGCTAGCAGAACAAAATTCGATGGAGGGGCCCAGCCGACTGCCCTCCATGATAGCTACTCCAGCAAGGGGCTTAATAGCTGCCCATAGTGAACAACTACCAAATACTCCACTCCGCAGAACACAACGCAGAAATGCAAGCCAAAAGAAACAGAGAGTCTTTCTGCGACAGGAGCGCAAGCGTCAAAAAAACGTAAGCGGTTTTCTTACCCCCATTCCTGAGGGACATATCTACAATCCAGATTTGAGAGAGACTTCTGCCAGCCTGCCCACTATAGATGAAGAATCAGGATTTCTGACATGATCATATGTACCCCCGGTCCCAGATATCTTGTGCAGAGGTTGCCCAACCAGTCAGGACATCAGTCACGGGTGCATTTGTAGAATGCCCGGACTGCAACGTTTTACATCTACAGCATTTCAGTACCTTAGAATAATACACGTCAAGCACCAACGAGTCTCAGACTCCAGATTTTGTGGCAAACGAGCCGTATGTCCCACTGGGGACAGATTAATGCGCACCGCGGAGCCCAGGATCATACATCCTGCTTGAGGCTGAATCTCATATTCCGGATAGGCCAGCACCGGTTTG
Source organism: Phalaenopsis hybrid cultivar (assembly GCA_002079205.1). Lineage (NCBI taxonomy): Eukaryota > Viridiplantae > Streptophyta > Magnoliopsida > Asparagales > Orchidaceae > Phalaenopsis > Phalaenopsis hybrid cultivar. The sequence continues at coordinate 188,746 of JXCR01006649.1, forward strand.
GATTCCCGCTGAGGCCCGGAGGAAGGAACACCCCAGGAAACTGCCAACTCCAGGAATGGTAGAATACTACAAAATAAGCAAGGTAAACAAAAGAGAATTTGAGTTCTATGAAGAGGTTCAGGGAAAGTTTATCAACATATTGGAAGGCCTGGAGCTATATACCAGGGTTTTCTCTGAAACTGATGAAAGAAACATTCTGGACTGCATCTTCAATTTAAGAGATAGAGGTCAAGCGGGCCTTCCCATGGAAAAAACATATTCCGAGCTGAAGAAATGGATGTGAGGAAAGTGAAGAATCACCATCCAGTGCGGATGTTGCTACAATTTTACAAACGACTGACAGGGGAATCCGCCTGGGATCCTCAGCTACGACCAAGTGGATCCGTTACCCCCGATGATAAAGTGGATGATGAAGAGAATGGTCAAGTGTAATATCCTACCCGCCACTTGCATTCCTAACAGTTGCATCATCAACATTTATGTAGAAGGTGACTACATTCCCCCACACATTGACCATCATGACTTTGTGAGGCCTTTCTGCACGATCTCATTCATGAGTAAGAGCAATATTTTGTTTGTTAAAGAAATTGATATAATCGGCCCTGGTGAATTCAGAGGAGCTGTGGAGGTTCCTCTTACAGTTGGTTCAGTACTTGTTCTCAAGGGCAACGGTGCAGACATTGCCAAACACTGCATTCCAGGAGTACGACACCGTAGGGTGTCCGTGACCTTCCGCAGAATGGATGACAGTAAGATACCATATGGATTCCAGCAAGACCCGGTGTTGGAGGAACTGTTTCCTTATGAGCTATGAGAAGTTTGTACCTCTGAATACATGCAAAGGGAACTCTTATCCTGGAGCATGACTCAGAACGTCTGCTTGATCAGGAGCTCGATATACCAAGCGCAGAGGATTCACTTGCTTTCTTTTAACAAGCATGACATGTATCTGATGTAATCAGTCTATGATGTACTCATATCTTGAGAAGACTCTCAATGCACTTCAGCATGTATTACATGATGTACTCTCTTTGAGGCATTAGCTTATATTTGATCTGTTGCATCTTTATTGGAGCAGATTAATGGGAATTTCTCTCAAGTTATGGCTTTTTGTCAATTGCCTTTTTGTGCGATGGATGAAAGTCGCGAACCATGCAATGGTTCAGAGTTCCAAAGAATAAAGAACGAACGACAAATTTTAAACAACAAATAAAACACAAATAAAAGATAATTGTAATAAATAAATAACAAAACAAATTTCTTCTGAAAATCAAAAAATTGAAATTAAAACGTTGAAAACAAATTTTTGAAAAATCAATTGCGATAAAAACAACAAGAAAATAAAACAAACCTGTTGAGTGGATACTTCTATTTTTGGAATTTCCTACTCTTTGTGCGCGCAGCACAACCATCGTTATCTACACTAACTCTCTACACATCCTCACAGAATTTCACATTCTGCACAGAATTCCACGAAGCTCTACAAGTCTTCTTCAAAATCAACATTTCCACATGACACACTACCGCAAATTCAACATCACAAGCTCTTTGTAAATTTCAAATCACATCTTCAAATCAGTACCTAAATACTCATTCTCACATTTCAAGATTGATATCTAAATTTTGTCTATCTCCCAGAATTGATACTTACATTTCAATTCTCATTTCTGAATCAGTCCTACATTTTTTATTCTTTACATTTAAAGTCGGACCTTATATTCTGACACTTTCTTTTGAGAATTGACTTACATTTCAATTCTCATTTCTGAATCAGTCCTACATTTCTAATTCTTTACATTTGAGGTCGGACCTTACATTCTGACACTTTTTTTTAGAATTGACTTACATTTCAATTCTCATTTCTGAATCAGTCCTACATTTATGATTCTTCACATTTGAGGTCGGCTCTTACATTCCGACACCTTCTTTTGAGAATTGACCTACATTTCGATTCTCATTTCTGAATCAGTCCTACATTTCTGATTCTTTATATTTGAGGTCGGACCTAACATTTTGACACTTTCTTTTGAGAAGTGACTTACATTTCAATTCTCATTTATGAATTAGTCCTACATTTCTGATTCTTTACATTTGAGGTCCGACCTTACATTCCGACACTTTATTTTGAGAATTGACCTACATTCCAATTCTCATTTCTGAATCAGTCCTACATTTCTGATTCTTTACATTCGAGGTCGGACCTTACATTCCGACACTTTTTTTTGAGAATTGACCTATATTTCAATTCTCATTTCTGAATCAGTCCTACATTTCTGATTCTTTACATTTGAGGTCGGACCTTAAATTCGAAACTTTCTTTTGAGAATTGACCTACATTTCAATTCTCATTTCTGAATCAGTCCTACATTTAACACTTTCTTTTGAGAATTGACTTACATTTCAATTCTCATTTCTGAATTAGTCCTACATTTCTGATGCTTTCTTTTGAAAATTGACCTACATTTCAATTCTCATTTCTGAATCAGTCCTACATTTCTGATTCATTACATTTTGAGGTCGGTCCTTAAATTCGAAACTTTCTTTTGAGAATTGACCTACATTTCAATTCTCATTTCTGAATCAGTCCTACATTTAACACTTTCTTTTGAGAATTGACTTACATTTCAATTCTCATTTCTGAATTAGTCCTACATTTCTGACCCTGAATCAGTCCTACATTTCTGATTCATTACATTTGAGGTCGGGCTTTATATTCCGACACTCTCTTTTGAGAATTGACCTACATTTCTATATTTTGAGAATTGACCTACATTTCAATTCTCACTTCCGAATCAGTCCTAAATTCTGATTCTTCTGGCCGGACCTTACATTCCGACACTTTCTTTTGAGAATTGACCTACATTTCAATTCTCACTTCACTTACATTCTGACACTTTCTTTTGAGAATTGACCTACATTTCAATTCTCACTTCCGAATCAGTCTTAAATTCCATTCCGATACCTTCTTTTGAGAATTGACTTACATTTCAATTCTGATTTCCGAATCAGTCCTACATTTTTGATTCATTACATTCGAGGTTGGACCTTACATTCCGACACTTTCTTTTGAGAATTGACTTACATTTCAATTCTCATTTCTGAATCAGTCCTACATTTCTGATTACATTTGAGGTCGGTCCTTAAATTCGAAACTTTCTTTTGAGAATTGACCTACATTTCAATTCTCATTTCTGAATCAGTCCTACATTTCTGACACCCTCCATTTCTAAATCAGTCCTAAATTTCTGATTCTTTACATTTGAGGTCGGTCCTTACATTCCGACACCTTCTAGAGAATTGACCTACATTTCAATTCTCATTTCTGAATCAGTCCTACATTTCTGATTCTTCACATAAGAATTGACCTACATTTCAATTCTCATTTCTGAATCAGTCCTACATTTCTGATTCTTTACATTTCTTAAATTCTGATTCTTCACATTTGAGGTCGGACCTTACATTCCGACACTTTCTTTTGAGAATTCAACATTTCTGATTCATTACATTCGAGGTCGGTCCTTACATTCCGACACTCTCTTTTGAGAATTTATTTCTGATTCATTACATTTGAGGTCGGTCCTTACAGTCCGACATTCTCTTTTGAGAATTGATTACATTTCAATTCTCATTTTTGAATCAGTCCTACATTTCTGATTCGTTACATTTGTGGTCGATCCTTACATTCTGACACCTTCTTTGGAGAATTGACCTACGTTTCAATTATCATTTCTGAATCAATCCTACATTTATGATTCATTATATTCAGGGTAGGTCCTTACACTCTGACTCGCTCTCTCTCCCTCTTTTTGAGTCAATATTTGAATCTCAATTCCTACCTCGGGGTCAACACTTAAATTTTGACTCCCATCCTTTGGAAATCTTTAAAATTTTATAACTCAAAATTCACTCTCCAATCCCCAGCGAGATTCCCTACTCCTTGATTTCAATCAGACGATCACCTGCTAATTCCCTAGCAGAAATAAATCACACACACAACTCTACACGTACTTCTGGGTCTGCTAACTTAGGAGTTTTTATTGGTTTTTGTTGATCTCGTCAGTCAACGCCAATACACGCGGTCTACTTGCCCAGCACACCACACCTATTGGGGGTCCATTTGTTGACCTCATTTTTTGTTGAGGTTTAGTTTGTCTTCTTTAGTAGCCTAAGGTCTAGCCATAGGATTTTCCTATTGACTATTCTTAGAAAACTACTCTTTAGTGGTCTAGCCATAGGACTTCTCCTGTTGACTATTCCTAGAAAACTAGACATAACACCCTCACCATTAGAAATTCTACCCTCTTCTCCACTCAACTTGAAGTTCCACATATTGGTCTTAACCTCTAAACACTTAGTAGGGGGGGCCACTGTGGGGGAAACTCAAGATGAGTCACCCTTAGGATTGCTGGACCTTAGGGTTGACCTTGGGTGTTGGTCTNCCCAAGTCCAACACAAATGTCCACCAATTTGATCTCAATTGACCTCAATTCCAATCCCAAACTCAAATTCACTTTTGATATTACCAAACTAAACCAAATGTAAGCTCAATTGGTCCATGATTTGAGCCCAATTTTGATTTGGGTCAAAGCCCCAATTTTTACCATATGACCTANCTCATTGTTCTATGGCTTATTGGTGATGATTGGTACTTCAATTCTATCAAAATACCCATTTTGGCCTTTTACCCCTAAAACACCCCCTAATTACCAAAATACCCCTCTTGGACCCAAAATCCCAAAAATTCTAAAAATTCCCAAAAAATCCCAATAAATCCCTAATATTCCTAATTTCATTTCTTTCAACTACTCCATGACCCAATTTGGCCAATTTGACCATCTATAAGCAAAACCCCCAAATTGCTCTTTAAAGACCCAAATTTCCCCAAGTCCAACACAAATGTCCACCAATTTGATCTCAATTGACCTCAATTCCAATCCCAAACTCAAATTCACTTTTGATATTACCAAACTAAACCAAATGTAAGCTCAATTGGTCCATGATTTGAGCCCAATTTTGATTTGGGTCAAAGCCCCAATTTTTACCATATGACCTAATCTCACCATATTGAACCCATAGCCTAGTCAATATGCCTCAACTAATGTTGAAAAATCTTTATGACATTCCTATACATCAAAATAAACCATCAATTGACATTGGTGAAGCCTCAAATCCATTTGAATTTGGCCTGAATCCAAAATTCCCAAATTTAGCCCCAAATTGGCTAAGTCCCCAAATTTCACCCAATTGATTGNATGCCCTGAGCAGCTAGCCACCTCTCCCTAGCCGGTGGGCCAACCTAGTGGCCGCAAAATGGCCAAACCGAGAGCCACCCCCATGGAACTTCACCCAAATCAAACCTAGAGGCCAGCTCAGCCAAATTGAATTGTAGAGCTCCTCTGCCCTCCACCTAAGCACCACATTCACCCTCTAATTGGACATGACAGCCACCATAACCCCATTTTTATAAAAGGCCACCTCCATGACCGTTGAACGGGGGTGCTGAAATTTTCTTAGAGAGTCCTCTCCAAACTTCTCACAGAGCTTACCTAAGATCCCCTCAGTGCATTCCAACCATTTTCTCTCTCCCATTCCCATTGCCAGAGCTCAATTTTCAGCTTGAAACCCTGCCGAAAACCAGGACAGAAGCCAATACACCTCCACACTCCACCAAACTTCAATCGCTTATGCCCACACCTTCACTAGAGTGAAAGAAGCCAAAGCCCCATCAAATCCCCCTTCCACAGAGCCTCTACCATAGCTCTAGACCAACACCTGAAATCGAGCTTGGTCGGATTTATACCTAGGCCTTATACCAAGAACAGGGACTCAATCCCTAGCCTCCTTGGACCCCAACGAACGTGCCGAGCACCTCTGATCGATGCCTCCCTTCTCAGAGCAAAGGTATAAAACTCCTCCTCCTCCCAAGCTTATTTTGATTTTCGTTCACCTAAACTTGATTTCATGGCATCTTAACCGTATGAATGTGTTCGTCTCACTTAGACGAGTCCATAGGATCAAACCCAAAGTGATTTGGCATTAATCGTATAGATGTGTTCGTCTCACTTAGACGAGTCCATAGGATCAAACCCAAAGTGATTTGGTTTGTATGGATGTGTTTGTCTCACTTAGACGAGTCCATAGGATCAAACCCGAAGTGATTTGGTTGCGTATGGATATGTTCGTCTCACTTAGATGAGTCCATAGGATCAAACCCGAAGTGATTTGGTTGACTTAAGCTTGATTTCATGGTACCTTAGCAGTATGGATGTGTTCGTCTCACTTAGACGAGTCCATAGGATCAAACTCGAAGTGATTTGGTTGAGTCTATGGCCGATTAAGGTATTAGTGTGGACGGGCACGAGATCATTCTATCGGGGATGATGATGGGGAGCCGTTTGATCAAGCGTGTATCAAATTGACAGAGGAGATCGAACCGGACAGCACTTCTGGACGTGAACTGCGGGCCGAGTCAGCAGCTACGTGGACGGCGATGTCCAACCAGAGCGCGCCACGCATGCCTTCGAAGCTACCTAGGATCTATTTAGCACGCGCTGTATAAATAGATAAATAGGGATTTTTCCTATTTATTTAAATACCCTTAACTTTAAAAATACATAACTTTGTGTAGAAAAATCACAAAAATAAAATAAAAATACCTTCTTGCTCAGTGAACAGAGGAGAATAATGTGGAATAATTTTCAAGTCCATTTGATGCATAAAATATTTTTAATTAATTAAATACTATTTAGAATCATTTGATTCTCCATGCATATTGACACATCACCTTGGCTTGAAATTTTGACATGTTGTAGTCTCTGTCAAGAGAAACATCCTCTAATTTTTCTAAAGTCAGATGAAGTTCCTATACAGAGATCCATATTTTTCAAGTTATTACACATTATTCCTTCAAAATAATCATGGAAATTAGCATAATGATTATAAAATCCTAAGAAAATTTTGAAAGGTCCACCATGACTAGAGAAATATTTGGAAATAATTTCATAGGTCAAGTCATTTAAAATGCACTTAATTTTTGCAAATACTAAATCACTAAGATAATTAACTTTGAAAAATATAAAAATTTAAATGACTTGATTTTTAATCTCCACAGTGATTTATGATCCAGAGAACTCATCATAAAAGTTTCAAAATATTTTGAGTTCATTTAATAACAGAGAACTCATCATAAAAATTTCAAATTATTTTGAGTTCATTTGACAACTTAACTTGATTTTTAAAGATAGTCATCAAAGTTTCAAAATATTTTGAGTTCATTTAATAACTTAAATTGATTTTTAAAGATAAATTTATGATCTAGAGAACTCACTATAAAAAGTTCAAAATATTTTGAGTTCATTTGATAACTTAAGTTGATTTTTAAAGATAAATATCCACTCTTAACACTTGAATGATTTTTTAAAAATCAAAATATAACTCAAAAAATTATGAAACTTAGTTTACTTAACACTTAAAGGATTTTTTAAAAATCAAAATATAACTCAAAAAATTATGAAACTTAGTTTTTTGAGTTCTCTGCTAGTTTTTTGAGTTCTCTGTGATCAGGGATATTTTATAAAAATAAAATAATATTTAAAATAATTAATTTTTTGAGTTCTCTGTGATCAGGGATATTTTCTAAAAATAAAATGATATTTAAGATAAAAATTTAATTTTTGGCCTATTTTAAATATTTAAATAATTAAAAATTCATAAAAATCACAAAAATAAAAAACTCATGGATGATTCTAAATTGTTTCCTAATCACTTAGGAACAGTCAAAATATTTTTCCTGATTTTCTAAATAAAGATATTGAATTTCAAAGCTTAAAAATAATTTTTAAAAGGCTAAAAATAAATTTTTCACTAAAATAATTCCAATAAATCAAACAAAAATTAGAAAAATATAAAATTTACTCATTTGAGTTCTTTGACCTTAGTGAGATTTTTCAAAAATACAAAACTTAATTTTCACCACCTAAAATATTTTATTTTTTATTAAATAGCCCAGAACTAAAAATATATCTACTAAATCACAGAAAATTCAAAAAATTATGAAGTTTAATCCAAAGGCTTCTCTTGTCTAGGTCTACCTCTAGTAAAAATTTCAAAGGATTATAATTTATCTTGGTAAAGTTAGGAATTTTCGTTGAAAAATCTTATCTTTACATGAAAATAATTACATAAATTAAATTAAATTTTGAAAAATCATATTTTCTCCTGTGGTGTCTTAATTGACCCATGAATGAGGTAGGATAAAAATTTTAAAGTCATTTGAATTGAATTTGTATTTATGAAGTGTTAGAGCCTTAGGGGCAAATGTGTAATTTTGGAAATTTATCCTTAATTAACTTAGTTGACCCATGAATGAGGTAGGATAAAAATTTCAAAGTCATTTGAATTGAATTTGACAAATTGGTGTAAGTGCCTTAGGGACAAATGTGTAATTTTGGAAATTTAGCCTTAATAACATTTAGGCTTAAGTCAAGGAGGGGAATGGGTAACCTCTGATCTTAATCAATTTATTTGATGTTTGAAACACAAGGGGTTAATTGGTAGAAACCGATTTCATTTTCCTCATTAAAAAGATAAGTTAATAAATTTCTAAATTATTAAGATTTGGAAGTTTATTAAAATTAGATGATCGTGGACTTAGGGGTACGACTTTGGAAGCTAATAATTAATCAATTTAATACCCCTATCTTGATTTTCAAATAAAATTTAAATCATGAATCATGACCACTTAAAGCTTAACCCCCTATTTTGATTTTCAAATAAAATCCAAATTATGAATCAAGACCACCTAAAGTTTAACCCTTTTCAAAAATTAAGACACCTCATTTAGGTCTTAAGGGCTTAGTGGTGACTTAGGCCAAATCTAAATTGACTAAATGAGGATTAGAGAATTGCCTTAAGGGCTTAGTGGTGACTTAGGCCAAATCAAAATTGACTAAATGAGGATTAGAGAAATAGGCTTAGTGGTGACTTAGGCTAAATCAAAATTGACTAAATGAGGATTAAGGAAATAAACATAATTATATCAAACATCCTTGAAACACCATTAAGCCCAATTAGGTTTAAAAATCATAATCAAACATACTTGAAGTAGTGGTGACTTAAGCTAAATCAAAAATTGATTAAACAAAGATTAGAAAAATAAACATGATTAAATCCAACATCCTTAAAACACCACTAAGCCCAATTAAGATTAAAATTTGGCTAAGTTATTCAAATTACACTAGCTTGCCTCTTTAAGGGTCTTCACCCACATAATTTTCAAATTAAACCACAAGTGATAATTGCCTCTTTCTTAAGGATAATTGAGATATCAATGTTCACAGAGCATTAGAAGTATTCATAGGATGAACCATTAAGCAACATAATAAGTTCAAATGGACTCGAGGCTTTTCACCAGTTGGTGAGAGGGAGGCATGGACCTGCTCCCCCCTCCTAACTTGTTGGATACCTTAGAGGCCTATTAAACTTAATATTCTTTGCTCAATGAAATCATCCTTAATTAAACTTTTAAGGACTCACCAAAATATAACATAGGGTTAGGAAAACCACCANAGGTAGCTTGGGAAGTCACCGAGGTTCTCCTCCGGATCCCTGACATCCCCTAGTTCTTCCTCCTTTGGATTCTACAATAAAATTTTCCAAATTTGAACCAATCCCCTTTTCATACCTCTACATCTGATTTCGTTGAAGAGTTGTACCCTTTGAAATTCCTTGAAGATAATATTTCTTGATTTTTATCGAGAGTCTTCTTAAGTAGCTTTGGTCATTTAAGATGTAATTAACTATAGGGGCTTTCCCTTATGGAAGCACGTCCGAACCCAGCTTAATATAAACCCTATTTAATTCTTTATATTAAATAGGGGAACTTGTCACAATACAAAGGCGCAGACCAAACAGACGTCATACTTTTCTTAGTTTATTTGATCGAGCCTCATCCTCAAGTCTTGTAGACCAAACGGATGTCATATATTCCTTAGTTTATTTGATCGAGCCTCATCCTCAAGTCTTTAGACCAAACGGACGTCATACTTTCCTTAGTTTATTTGATCGACCATCATCCTCAATTCTTGTGACAAACGGACGTCATACTTTCCTTAGTTTATTTGATCGAGCCTCATCCTCAAGTCTTGTGTTAGACGTCCCTTATATTAAATAGGGGAACTTGTCGGCAAATACAAAGGTTTCGCAGACCAAACGGATGTCATGCTTTCCTTAGTTAATTTGATCGAGCCTCATCCTCACGTCTTGTGTTTATCCTTTGGGATGGATACAAGATTTGAGGTACAGTGCTCTTTCATTTTAAATTATGAAAAATATGGGGTCAGTTTAATTTCATACTTCAATGTCCTTCCGGAGTGGGCGATGGGATTTTGATTTCAGCGACCGACAACTTCTTACGGGCAACCCCACAAACCATCCCCGAAATAACGCCGACACTACCTTTCAATTCTCATTTTTGAATCACTCCTTAATTTTTGACTCACCCTTTTGAGGTCGTCCCTTACCTTCTAACGCTGTCTTTTAAAATTGATCCTCATCTTTCAATTGTCATTTTCGAATCAGTCCATAATTTCTTAAGGTCGGCCCTTACCTTCCGACGCTCTCTTTTGAGATTGATCCTTAGCTTTCAGTTCTCAATTTTAAATCAGACCCTAATTTCTAATTCACTACTTTTGAGGTTGGTCCCCACCTTCTGATGTTCTCTTTTGAGATTGATCCTTACCTTTCAATTCTCGAATCAGTCCCTAATTTCTGATTCACTCTTTTGAGGTCAATCCTTAACTTCTGACACTCTCTTTTGAGATTGATCCCTACCTTCCAATTCTGAATTACGAATCAGTCCCTAATTTTTTATTCACCCTTTCGAGGTCGGTCCTTATCTTCTGACGCTCTCTTTTAAGATTGATCACAACCTTTCAATTCTCATTTTCGAATCAGTCCCTAATTTCTGATTCACTACTTTTGAGGTCAGTCCCCACCTTCCGACGCTCTCTTTTGAGATTGATCCCTACCTTTCAATTCTCATTTTTGAATCACTCCCTAATTTCCGACTCACCCTTTTGAGGTCGGTTCTTACCTTCCGACGCTCTCTTTTGAGATTGATCTTTACCTTTCAATTCTCATTTTTAAATCAGTCCTTAATTTCTTATTCACCCTTTTTTGGCCGGTCCCAACCTTCCGACACTCTCTTTTGAGATTTATCCCTAGCTTTTATTTGTCATTTTCTAATTAGTCTTTAACTTCTGATTCACTCTTTTTGAGGTCAGTTCCTACATTCTGACACTCTTACTTATGATTGATCCTTAACTTTCAATCCTTATCCTGGAATCAGTCTCTAACTTCTGATTCCTCTCTTTCCATTATCATTCCTTAACTTCTAACCCTCTTTTGAAATTAATACCTGAATTTCAAATTCCACCCCGGGGTCAACACTTACACACTGATTCCCATCTTCTATAAATTCCTGAAATCTCATAACTCTAAATCCACTCTCCAATATCCAGCGAGACTCCCTACTTCTTGACTTTGATCAAATATTCACCTGTTATATTCCCCAACGGAAGCAAATAGCACACATAATCCCACACTCCTTCTATGTCTCTTGACTTAGGAGTTTGTATTGGTGTTGTTGATCTCATCGGTCAATGCCAATACGCGCGGTGTGCTTGCCCAGCACACCACACCTATTGGGCGTCCATTAGTTGACCTCACTTTTGGTTGAGGTCTAGTTTTCCTCTTTAGTAGCCTAAGGTCTAACCATAGGACTTCTTGTTTACTATTCCTAGAAAACTAGAAAAGGAATCCTCACCAATAGAAATTCTAAACTATTCTTTACTCAACTTGAAGCTAAACATATTGGTCCTAGCCTCTAGTACTTAGTAGGTGGGATCACTATGAGAAGCTCAAGGGGAGTTTTCATAGGACTGTTGTACCATAGGGTTGGCCCTGGGTATTGTTCTAGAGCTAAGGCACTCACCAGCAATCACCTCACTCATAACCACTCACAAATACAAACCTAAAATTTTTTTACCTTGATCCCTTGATCCTTTCGGGAGACTCATGTAGATGGTCCCCTAAACTCACTGGCCCTAAGCTAGGGTTTAGCTAAGATCAGTACATAGAGAATCCAAAATTGGGTTTCCATTGGTCTATGGCTTATTTATGGTGGTTCGCACCCCACTCTACCAAAATGCCCAACTTAACATTTTGCCCCTAAACTCCCCCAAGTTACCTAGATACTCTTGGGACCCTAAATTTGGCCAAAATTCTCAAATTTACCCAAATTTATTCAAAAATCATTTCAAACCTTTTGAAAACACCCAAATTACCCAAAATCACAAAAAATTTCCAAATTACCAAAACACCCCTCCTTAGCCCAAAATTCAAAAAATTCAAAAAAATCCCAAAAATTTCCAAAATACTCCAAATATTTCTTATTTCACTTTTCTCAACTACCACATAACCCAATTTGACCAATTTGACCAATTTGACCATCTTTGAAAAAAACCCCCAAACTGCCCTTAAGAGGCCAAATCTCCCCAAATCCACTACAAATGTCAATCAAATTGGTCCCAATTTCCCCTAATTTCAATTCTAAACCCAAATTCATCTTTAATATAACTAATCTAAACCAAATTAAATCTCAATTGGCCCATGCTTTGAGCCCAAGTTTGATCCAAATCAAATGCCCTAATTTTGCCACATGACCTAATCTAACCCAATTAAACTTATATCCAACTCAATTTTCTACAATTCATGTGGAAAACTCTTCATAACATTCCTAAACATCAAACTTGACCTTCAGTTAGCCTTGGTAAAGCCTCAATTTCATTTAATTTTAACTTAAGTCCAAAAACCCCAATGCCTCCAAATTTTACCAAATTGAATGCTTTAGCCCCAAAATTGGCACCCACTTTATGTTGAAAACTCTTCATGGCATTCCTATTGACCATTCTCAAAAAGCAATAGCCCAAGGCTAGCACAATCTAGACCCAAGTCTAGCCCATCATGCCCAAAATGACAAACTCTCCAAAATCCTCCAAATTGAGCCCCCAATTGAACTCAAAATCTTTTCAATCCTTCACCAAAATTTTTCATTACCATCATCTACATCAAATTCATCAATCAATTGGGTCACATGACATGGCTAGCCTAGCCAAGCCCAAGTTTTGGTCATTTGAACCCACATTGGACCCATGCACTAAAACTAGCCTAACCACCCTAAAGCCACAAAATTAATGACTCCACATTAAACCACCTAAGCTAAGACATGGACAAAAAGTCCCCTAAATCAATGGATTTTGATTCCATATTTGCTTAAGCCTTGGATATTTTTGCCAAAATTAAACCTCAACTCATTTAATTGCTGTGCATATTCCCCTGTCTCACCTGACCACCTAGCCGCCTCCCCTGGTCTGGCCGGCCGGCCTAGTGGCCAGAAAACACTAAAACCATGAGCCACCTCCTCCAAATCAAACCCATTTCAAACCTAGAGGCCACCTCATTCAAATCAAATGTTAGAGCCTCTCTGCCCTCCACCTAAGCATCACTTTTAACCCCCTAATTAGCCATAACAGCCACCCTTAAGCAATTTTTAAAAAAAAACTCCCCTCCACAGCCATGGAGGTAGAGTTGAAATTTTCTCAAAGAGAGCCCTCTAAACTGCTCATAGAGACTCTTTGATACCTCCTCAGCTCAAGCCAACCACTTTCCCACACTACTTCCCACCGTGGGAGCTCAATTTTAAGCACAAACTTCTACCTAAAACCAGACAGAGCTCAATACACCTCCACAGTCCGCCAAACTCAAATTAAATTTACCCACACCTTCACCATAGTGAAAGAAAGAGAAGCTTCATCAATTCCCCTTCCATACAGACCCTAACGTAGCTCTAGACCAACACCTGAAATTGAAGTTGGTCAAATTCATACCTAGACCTTACACCACAGTAAGAGGCTCAATCCCTAGCCTCTTTGGACCGCAACAAACATGCCAAGTGCCTCTATTTGAAGCTTCCCTTCTCAGAGAAAAGGTTTTGAACTCCCTCTCTTCTCGAGCCTATTTCAATTCTCCATTTGCTTATGCTTAATTTCATGGCATCTTAACCATATAAATATGTTCCTATAGTTTAGATGAGTATTTTAAAAAAAATAATCATTCAATTTGGTTGAGAAATGAGGGAGATATCAAGCTTTGAAGATGGATGGTTCTCGGGCTAAGCCATTAGGGATGATGATGGAGAGTCGTCCGATCACTTGTTATCTCATCAATGGATGAGATTAAGCTGGACAGTGCTTCCTTACATGAACCGTGGTCCTAGTTACCACTAAGGTGGATGGCGACATCAAATAGGAGCATTCCGTGTGGAGCTTCGGAGCTGCCTAGGATGAGGTGGCACCGCGCGTTTAAATATATAAATAGGATATTAAATAAATCAGAAACTGTCCCTAAACATTGGAAATTCATATCCTGGTGTAGAAAAATCACAAAAATAAAATAAAAATACCCTAGTGCTCAGTGAACAGAGGAGAATAATGTGGAAATAATTGTAAGTTTATTTGATGTATATTTTATTTTTAAATAATTAAATATTGTTTTAAGTCTTTTAATTCTCCATGCATGTAGACATTTCACCATGGCTTGATATTTTGGCATGTTGTTGCGTCTGTTATGGAAACATTCTCTGATTTTTCCAAAGTCAGAGAAGATCTCTAGAAAGAGATCCATATTTTTCAGGCATATGTCTATTATTTGAATAAATTAATCATAATAATTAGCATGTTGCTTAGAAAAATCTAGAAAAATTTTGATATGTCTACTATGACCAGAGAATTATTTGAAAAATGTTTCATAAGCCAAGCCAATTAAAACGCACCTAATCTTCACAAACCCTAAAACATAAAGATAATTAATTTTGTGAAATACAAATATCAAAATGACTTGATTTTTTATCTATGCTATTGTTTAGGACTCAGAAAACTCTCCATAAAAATTTCAAAACATTTTGAACTCATTTGATAACTCAAATTGATTTTCTAATTTAAATGGCATTTTTTACACTAAAATAATTTTTAATAATCAAAATATAACTTATAAAATTATGAAAATGAGTTTTTAGAGCTCTCTGTGATCAGAGGGATTTTTCTAAAAATAAAATGGTGATTAAAAGAAATTCCATTTTCAAGCCTACTTTTAATATTTAAATAATTAAAAAATGATAAAATCATAAAAATAAAAAAATTCATGAAAATGTTTTAAATTATTTTCTAAGCACTTTGGAATAATTGGAATATTTTTTTTTTTGATATTCTAAGTGAAGATATTGAGTTTTAAAGCTTAAAATAATTTTTAAAGGCTAAAGAATGAATTTTCACCAAAATAATTTCAATAAATCAAAGAAAAATCATAAAAATGTAAAACTTGCTTCCCTAGGTTCTCTGGCCTCAGGGAGATTTTTCAAAAACATAAAACTTAAGTTTTAACTCTTAAAATATTTTATAATTAATAAATACTTCAGAAATTAAAATAATTCTTAAAATTAAAATAAAACTCAAAAAAAGAATGAAATTTGGTCCAATTGGTTCTCTCATCTAAGTCTACCTCCAATAAAAATTTCAAGGGATTAGACTTTGCCTTGGATAAGTCATGGAATTTTCTTTGAAAAATCTTATTTTTGCATAAAAATAATTTTGTAAATTAAATTAAATTGTGAAAAATCACATTTTTCTCATCTGATGTTTTAATTGACCCATGAGTAAGGTAAGATAAAAATTTCAAAGTCATTTGAATTAAATTTGACAAATTATGGAGTGATAGAGCCTTAGGGGCAAAAGTATAATTTTGGAAGCTTAGCTTTAATTAATATTTAGGCTTAATTCAAAGAGGGAAAAGGGTAACCTCTGATTTTAACTAATTCATTTGGATGATTGAAACCAAAAGGGAGATTAATTGGTAGAAAACCAATCTCACTTTTGTTAATTAAAGGATAAATTAGTAATTTCCTTAAAATTATTAAAATTTGGAAGTTTTGTCAAATAAATGATCCTAGACTTAGGGGTATAATTTTGGGTGTTAATAACTCACTAATTTAATACTCCTATTTGATGTTCAAATGACTTTCAAAAATGAATCATCATCATTTGAAATTTTTATCTCTTTCTAAGACATCCACCAAAATCGTAAGGGCTTAGTAATGACCTAAGCTAAATCAAATTTGGTTAAATAAGGATTTGAAAAAGTGGACATAGCTAAAATTAAACACCTTTAGAACATTACAAGCCTAAAATAAAAAGTTGGCTAAGTACCTTGATAACATTAACTTGCCTCTTTTAAGGGTCTTCACCCACATAATTTACAAATTAAATCATAAATGTTAATTACCTTGCTCTTAGGGATAATTGAAACATCATTGTTCACTGAGCATTAAAGATATTTATAGGATGGGTTATTAAGCAACATAATAAGTTTAAATGAGCTCGAGACTTTTCATCAGAAGATGAGAGGGAAGCATTGACCTGCTTCTTCCTTTAGACCTGTTGGATACCTCGGAGGTCTACTAAACTTAATATATTTTGCTTAACAAAAATCATACTTAATCAAATTAATAGGGACCCACCAGTATATGACCTAGGTTTACGTAGGTCACTAAAACTTTACTTTCCTGCTTCATATAAAATGCCCTAACATGCATTTTGAGTTTCAGGTGGTTGAACGAGAAAACTCATCAGGTACGCTTTTACAGTTTACAACGTCTTCTTTCTTGTATGCTAAATAGCAATGTCACCCTGCATGAAAACTAAAACTATCCAGATAACCACAAATCGAAAACCAAAAATAAAACGAAAATCTAAAATCAACCAAGATAAAATTTACCGCCACAACATTCAAAATATAAGAAAACTCAAAATTTAATTACAACCATCACACAAAACAACAACTACAACTAAATTAAGACGTCTCTATCAGATGATCGGTAATCCCTCGGAGGAGGTAACTGATACACCTAAAAATGCACTATTTTTCATGTTATATTTTATGATGGTATTGCACTTTAAAGGTATGTTTTCTCAGGTTTTTGGTTGTAGATACATCAATTTTGAAGAATTTGGACTGATTGGAGCAAAAGGAACATAAATTGACCGAAACGGAGCAAATCGGGTCGAATCGGGGCACACCGGAGCTTTGGGGACCGAAACTAGACACATAAGTACCTGTGCGTAGCGCTTAAGCACCAAAAATGGTGCTTAGGCGCTACCAGACAGAGAGGGGGTTGCTTAAGCGCCCCAGAATGGGTGTTTAGGCGTCAGTGACGGTTTTTAACATAACTTCTTCAATATACGTCGGATTTGGACGATTTTTGAAGTAGTGTTTCATTATTCTCTTGGGGAATTCATTGGAATTGATAAAATTGAGTTTCTAAAAGGATTTGGGGCGGTTATAAGAAGTTTTGAAGAGGCACTTCAAGCATTATTAGGAAGATTCATTGAATTTGGGCAGTTTTGAAGAGACGCTTAAGAAACTCTTGGGAAACTATAAATAAGGCTTGGAAATATTTTTAAAAATTCTCTTGAATAACTCTTAGACTCTTGAATTAATTAGAAGAGGAGAAGAAGACTTAGAGAAGAAGAGAAGAAGGCTTGGGCATGAGCCCCAAGTGGGGTGGCAAGGTGAGAGAGAATGAGAGAGAGTGAGAGATTTCTTCTTTTCTTTTCACTTTGTTCTTTGAGAGGATTGTAAGGAGAATGCTTTTGCTATACAAGGAGAGTTTGATTTCCATCAGAGATAAGTATTTTCATTATATTTTGATTTGAATTTAGTACTTTGTTTTTATGGTTTCAAAGACTTGTGCAATGAAAAAATTATTGTTGTTTCTCCATGTGTTGTGAGTAGTTTTCCTTACTCTTTCCTCTTGTAATGAATTAGTATGCATGTGTAGGATATAGAATTGTGTAGAGTGAGAATACGTTGTGATGATTTTTACTTTTTTATTCATTTTCATGTAAACTTGATCAACTTGCACGTTAAAATCTATTGTGATAACATGTAAGATCCGGGATGGTATTGTCTCAATCAACTGTGGTAGAATCACATGAGATTGTATTGATGAGAATGTAGTCCATATAGTTGAGTACAAATAACTAGGGAAATAATCTTTAATGGGTTTAGAATTAAAGGACTTTAGAGTGACAGGCTAAATTCCCATAATTTGGTTAATTGTTTTAGGTTTTGATGCGAGATGTTAGCCTCCAGGTGGAGGGATAAGAGGGAACTCTAGGGTGAGAGCTAGCATCTTCCCTGCCTAGCCCATCTTCAGAACTATTCAAACTTTAGACTAACCAATGTTCTTCATAGCATCCTTATTAAGGGTAAAGAATATAATTTCTCTTATTTGTCACAATCTCTCTCAGTACTTGTTTTACTTTTACACATGTCACTAATTTCATTGCAGGAGGAAGAGTACTTTTATGTATTAAACCCCACTTTCTGATTTGCACTAAGTATTTTAGTTTAGGAGTAGAAGTAGTATATTAGTGATAATTTTAAGATATAATCAAAACTAAACTTTTATCAACGTTCCAAGCTAGGGTGTGTTATTATAAACTAGAATTTCTCTTGTAAGCCGTCGTGATTAACCTCGATCTCTGTGGGATCAATATTCGGGGCTCAATTAGAAAGCCCTATATTACCTGATAATGATACGTATACTTGCGTAGAATCCCTATAAATATAATTGAAATCTTACTTTTCTTGGGATCAAGTTTGGGATCAAGTTTTTGGTGCCATTATCGGGGATTAAAATCTTCAAGTAGTGGTGTCAACGTCATAAATCCTTTAATATAAAATATATCGGGATCAGTAACCTACGGTTGCTAACGAGGCCTCCCATGGTCTAAATGAAAGTATGAAACTCATTAAGTTGAGTTTAATAAATTCATTTGGACTGTGAATTCAATAGAAAATAGTGGTGTCGGAATGAGGGAACCGTAGGATCCTAATCGATGTCGCTCTAATAAACTTTAACATCCACCATAAAATTTAAAGAACTAAAACCATATGGCCACTTGATTTGACATCATAACCTGGCATCCTAGAAAACTCAAACTCGTCATGATAAGGAGCTTGTAGCTAGCATGGTGGACAGCACGACCATCTTCAACACCAAAACCTGTCTTCCCCAACTAAACCAATTCCTTCTATAGAATTAAACAACAAGACATAAGAACTCGAGATTATTTGCTTATGCAACATATATGCTCAACTCATCTTTAGGCCTTTGTACAGCTCTGCTGCATAATATAAGCCCTAACTCGTCTTAGGATTCCAAGGTTATCGTTTGTCACGACCTAAATTCTCACATCTTTCAGGCTATTTGTGTGATTGTTTCACACGAATTTAAGTCCTAAATTAATAAAATTGATAAGATGGAACACTTAATAATTTCTCCTCAAAACTGAACTCAAACAATAGGATAGACCGGGAAGTCACCGTGGTTCTCCTCTGGATCCATGACTTCCCCTATATCATCCTCCTTTTGGATTCCAAAAATAAAATGCTCCAAACTTGACCAATCCCATTTCACACCTCTCTGTCCGATCTCCTTAAATAGTCCTATCCTTTTGAAGTCCTTGAAGATAATATTTCATGATTTTTATCGAAAGTTTTCTTAGGTGGCTTTGGTCATTTAAGATGTAATTAACTATAGGGGCTTGCCCTTATGGGAAACTTTTCTGAACTCAACTTAATATAAACCCTATTTAATTCTTCATAATGAATAAGGGAATATGTCGGCAAATAAAATGGTTTTGCAGACCAAACGAACGTCATACATTTCTTAGTTTATTTGATCGAGCCTCACCCTCAAGTCTTGTGTTTATCCTTCGGGATAGATGCAGGGTTTGAGGTACACCGCTCTTTCATTTAAATTATGAAAAATATGGGGTCAGTTAGATTTTGTATTTTTTCTAAACATTAAAATGTCCTTCCGAAGCGGGTGACGGGATTTCGATTCCAGTGACCGACAGCTTCTTATGGGCAACTCCCCAAACCAAAATAGTGCCGATAGTAGTTTTGGAGTTAATTTTACCATTCTCCTTCTTTATTTTGTGTGGAGTTGTATTTAGGATAAAGGAACCTCTATGTTATTTTGGGAATCCACTTTTCCTCTCATTTTTGTAACTTCCTTTCATTTTAACGTGTAGGGAGCCATGAGTTGCTCTTTTAATTTTATATATATATATATATATATATATATATATATATATATATATATATATATATATATATATATATATATATATATATTTTAGAAAAATGTGAAA
>JXCR01006649.1:209129-222870 GCA_002079205.1 Phalaenopsis hybrid cultivar
ATATATATATATATATATATATATATATATATATATATATATATATATATATATATATATATATATATATATAGTTTAGAAAAATGTGAAATCAAACCCATCTCTTATCTTTCATAGTTTAAATGAAAGAGCACCACACCTTAAGCTATGTATATATCTTAAACGATAAACACATGGCATGAAAGTGAGGCTCAATTAAATAAACTAAGAAATGTATGACATTGATTTGGTCTGTGAAACCATTTTATTATAAGCCGACAAGTTCCCCTATTTAATATGAAAAATTAAATAGGGTTTATATTAAGCTGGGTTCGGAAAAGCTTACTATAATGGAAAGCCTTTATAGTTAATTACATCTTAGATAACCGGAAACACCTAAGAAAACTCTCGATAAAAATTAGAGGATATTATCTTCAAGAAGTTCAAAAGAATAGGACTTTGCAACGAGATCAGATAAAGTGTTGTAGAAAAAAGGGAATGGCTCAAATTTGGAACATATTATAGAATCTAAAGGAAGAGATACTAGGGGATGTCATGGATCCGGAGGAGAACCTTAGTGACTTCCCAAGTTATCCTATGGTTCGACTTAAATTTTGAGGAGAAATATTATTTAAATGTTGCATCCTGTTCATTTTTATTAATTAGGGCTTACATTTATGTGAGATGATTGCACAAATAGCCTGGAAGATGTGAGAGTTTAGGTCTTGACGAACGATAACCTCAGAATCCTAAAATGATTTAGGGCTTATATTGTATAGCAGAGCCATACAAAGGCCTAATGATAAAGTGAGGATTTATGTCGCACTAGGCAGACCACCTTGAAATCCTATGGCTTAGTTGTTTAATTCTAAGGAATGGATGTGTTCTTGTAGATCCTCATGTTGTTATAGGCCCTCGTGTTGTTTTAGATTGCTTCACATGAAGTTAGCTCCAATCTCTTCGAAGAAGTAGCAAGTTTAAGTTTACAAGTGTCAAACTATATAGATTAAGAGAAGTATCATGTTTAGAGGTTAATTTTTCTAATGTGTCAAGTTCTGATGTCAAACCAATTTTATCCCATAAACCTGAGATCAAGGTCGGGAACGTGGACAAGGAAGAACCAACACGATTATTGAATTGACTAGGCCGACCATCAACATCAACATGGAAGAAAGCTCTGATGAAGAAAGTTCTTATGAAGAAAGCTCCGAGGAAGAAATGATGATAATAAAATAGAAGAAACCATAGTATGAAATTTCCTTGGAAGACATGGAGAAAGATAAATACGAGTCGATGTATGATCAGATCAACCACTATGTGAATTTCGTGACCCTTAATCCAATCTACCCTCAAAAGGTTGAGATTTTAGAGGTCAATGAAGTCTGTAGTGTTGGTTTGAAGCTGATCAAGTTTTATTGTGCTTCCTCTTCTACAAGTTTTAAAAATCATGTAAATTTAGAAAAAGATTCTAACGAATTAATGGATTTACCTTTTGGTTACTATTCTCCTTGTGTAAAAAAGTTAATTCAACAGGGATATGTGCTAAAATAAATGTCAAAAGATAAGCTGCAATATTTTGAAAAATTGTCGAATGTTAGAAGTTGAACTCCTAACTCAAAAAAAGGTCTCGGATTTGGTACTATAAGGTTGGTTGATGACTTAGAATTTTGCATGGTTGTTACTAGCAGATTGGAAGAGGATTGCCTGGATGTAGAGGATGATTCTCAAGATTAGTTAATAGATGATGATCCGCCAGAATTTGAAGAAGAAATTAAGTTAATGGTTGATGAAATAAAAGAAATCAACCTCGGGACTGAAGAGCAGCCTTGACCTACCTTTATAAGTTCCTTACTCAATGAGGAAGAATCCATAGAGCTGATAAAGTTATTGTTAGTATTTAAAGACTGCTTTGCCTGGAGCTATGACGAAATGTTAGGGATGTCAGCAGAAGTTACAGTTCATAAACTCGGGGTGGACAAGAATATGACCTCAGTGAAACAAGCTCCCAGAAGGATGCGCCTTGAGATAGAGCAACAAGTCATTGCTGAGGTAAAGAAATTAATAGATGTTAACTTTGTAAGAAAAGAGCAATATTTCACATGGTTAGCCAATGATGTACCAGTTAAGAAGAAAAATGGATAAATCTTTGTATGTATTGATTTCAGGGATCTAAATAAAGCATGTCGAAAAGATAAATTTTCACTACCAGTACTAGAATTAATGGTGGACATCGCATCGAAACATGAAATTTTCTCCTTCATGGATGGATCATCAGGTTACGACCAAATCAAGATGGCTCTAGAAGATGCACCACTTACAGCATTCAAAACGCCGATTGGGATTTTCTACTACACAGTGATATCATTCAGGTTGAAGAATATCGGAGTAACATATGAACGAGCTATGACAAAGATTTTTGACAACCTCATTCACATAAAGTAGAATTCTACATGGATGATTTTTTCTTCAAAAGAAAACAGAAAATAAACCATCTGTATGATTTGAGGATCATGTTCGAACGATTAAAACAATATAATCTCAAGATGAATCCCTTAAAGTGTGCCTTCGGCATCACCTTCGAGAGATTTCTAGGATTCATTGTTCTTCATTGGTGAATGAAGATTGACTCATATAAGATTAAAGCTATCTTTGAAATGCCTCCTCCCAAAATTTTGAAAGAACTACATTCCCTCCAAGGATAGTTGACATATCTGAGATGCTTTATTTCTAACCTCAAAAGTAGGTGTCATACCTTCTCAGCATTAATTAAAAAGGAAGTCAAATTCATTTGGGAAGAGAAATGCCAGTGAGCCTTTGAGAACATTAAGCAAGACTTAATGACACCTCCTCTTTTAGCAGCCCTTATCGCGGAAAAACCGTTGATACTTTGTATTGTAGCCTTAGACAACTCTCTCAGAGCTTTGTTAACTCAGATCAATGATGAGGGTAAGGAAAATGCGCTCTACTACTTGAGTCGTCATCTAATACCGACGAAGGTAAAGTATCTGTCTATTGAAAAGCATTGTTTAGCTTTAATTTTTCCCCCCAAAAGCATAGATATTACATGCTTTCTCAAAAAATTAACCTTATTTTGAAAGTTAATTCATTATAATGTTTAATGACCTGACCAACACTTTCTGAATGTTTAGTAAGGCGGTCGATGATTTTATTGCAAGTCGATATAACTTTTGTTCCCCTTCGCGCTATCAAGAGACAAATTTTAGTAGATTTTCTCATAGCAAGCCCACTTCCAGCTGGGTCCCCGCTCAACGATAAATTAATAGATGAGCAGATATTGCAAGTAGAACCATCAAGTGTCAGACATTGGGAAATGTACTTTGATGGAGTTTCATCGGCCAGGAAAGACAACGGATCAGACACAGTAATACTAAGCAAAGCAGGAATTGGTCTGATTTTCATCATGCCATATAAGGGCATGTTGAGATTTTCCTACCACCTGACAGAGCCGTGTACAAATAATGAATCATAATATGAAGCATTAATCGATGGGTTGGAGCTGGCAATCTCGATGGATATAACATACTTTGCCATCTGTAGTGACTCATAACTTGTCATCCAACAAGTTGCCGGACACTATAAGATTTTGAATCCAAGATTAGCAGAATACCACCAGTAGACAGTGAAACTGTTGGAACAGATCTTTAGTGTGACTCTCTATCAGGTTCCTCGAGGAGATAATGCCCATGCAAATGCTTTAGCAAAAATTTCCAAGGAAATGGCATGTCCCCTGGAGGATTCCATTGACAGTACAGTGCGATGACGTCAGGTTTTATCTCAGATCAACCTAAAAAATCTACATAAACTTAAAAGAGAAGAAGTAACAATGATTGTTGTTGCTGACAATAACAATGAGTAGCGTAAGCCATTGATAGAATACTTGTAAACTAAAAAGCCATCAGAAGACAAATCTGAGGCATATCACATCACAAGAAGAGCTATGTCATATGCTCTAGTGGATGATGTTCTCTACAGAAGATTATTCAATCAGATGTGGCTGCGATGTCTGAGTAGAGCTGAAGCACAGAATAACGTTAAAGAAGTGCATGTTGGATTATGTGGTGTTCACCACTCAGGGCCAAAAATGTAAATGAAGATCAAGAGACTCGGATATTATTAGTCAGAAATGATATTTGATTGCATTGATACAGATAGAAAATGTCACCTTTGCCAAGTGCATGGGGTGGTCTTACACCAACCTCTGAATGTGTTACACCCAACTATTATCTCGTGGTCATTCGAGTGTTGGGGCACGGACATATATGTTCGATAGACCCTCCATTCTCCAAGGGTCATAGATTTATTCTTGCTGCTATGGATTACTTCTCCAAGTGGGCAGAGATAGTGTTGTTACGAGAGGTTACAACACAGCATGTTCTCCAATTCTTCAAAAATAAAATCATTTACCATTTCAGTGTGCCACGCATAGTGATTTCTGACAATGGGACAGCCTTCAAGAGCACAGAGATCATTAATTTTGTCAAAAAATGGGATAGACTGGTGGTACTATATAATTTACTAACTTAGGATAAATGGGATGGTTGAGGCCTTCAACAAAAAGCTTAAGCAATTTTTTAAGGAAAACATTGGACGAAAACAGAAGAGATTGGCATAATAAACTATTAGAAGCTTTATGGGCCTACCAAACAACATTCAGGACTCCCACTCAATGTACATCCTACGCACTTATGTACGAGTCTGAGGCGGTACTGCCTCTTGAAATTCAGACACCTTCTCTAAGAGTTGTCGTTGCCAACCAAATTACAACCGAAGAAAGTGCAAAACTCAGACATGAAGAATTGGAAAGTCTTGAACGAAAATGATTAGAAGCACAACAATATTTGGAACTCTACCAAATAAGGATGGTCCAGGCTCATGAAAACTTGGTCCACCCGACGGCTTCAAAGTTGGTGACCTTGGTCTCATTCTCAAAAGGTCTATTCTTGCACACTGCAAGATAGGTGGAAAATTTTAACTGACTTGGGAGGGACCATTCATCATAGAGAAGGTCTATTCAGGAGGAGCTTACCAGCTGGTGGATTTCTGGGGCGAAAGACCCATGTTGTCGGTCAAGGGCCGCTACTTAAAAACATACTACCCAACATGATGATACTTAAAATCAATCTTTTTGAAATTTTGATTATTCTGAGGTTATTTATTTGGCCAAGCGTCTATGTCTGGGTCCAAAACTTTGAAATAAAATTAACCTCAATAAAATGAAAATTTTTGGAATTTGCCCACTTTGTTTCCCTTCTACTTTTAATTTTAAAATCTAATTAAATTAAATTGAATAATCAAGATTTGTAAGTAAAAAAAATTTTGCAGTTTAATAAATGCTTTATTTTCTTCTTGTTCGTGTTGTATTTCAGCGCATTGATGTTTTTCTGTCTTCTACAAAAAAATGTAAGAACAAAAGCCGATCTTCACTTTTAGGGACGGCTTTAATCTCGCATTGAACAGAGAAAGGGCACCTCATGTTGGTATCATAGATTTTGACTTAGACTTCGGTCAGGTCAACATGAACTATGAGGGTCCCCTAATGGACATAGTTAGTTGCCAAGAGAAGGAAGGAGTATTGTCACTACTAAGGATCAGTACTAAAGAAGACTCATCATTGAAAAGGAAGAAAGTGATAACACAACAAAATCTGATGGAAGGGACCAATCTCCTACCGTCCATGATAAATGCGCGAACAGTGGATCTAATCAGTGCTAACAATGAAAGAGTGTCGGATGCACCATTAAGAAGAACACAATGTCGAAATGCTAATCGTCAGAAGCACAAAGTCTTCTTGCATGAAGAAAAGAGATGCCTAAAAGAGGCAAAAAATTTACTCATTCTGATTCTTGAGAGAAAAATTTATGATCCCTGGATGAAGGAGACTTCTTCTAGTTTGCCTGATATGAAGGACAAGTCTGAGTTTACTGCAGAGCAGATACCACCAACAATTTTGAATGAACTTTACAGAGTTTGGTCGATGTGCAACATCGATGTTCCTATATAAACATCAACGGGAGGAGTATTCGTAGAATGCCCAACATGAAACGTTCTCCATTTTGATCACTATAGTTCTTTTGAGGAGTTCATAGTTGCTGACACATGATACTAGGAAATAGCTTTCTTGGACACTGAGTCATATATTCCATTATCTATAGAGCTAAGTCAGACATGGTATCCTACAAATGTTGAGATGAGGGAGCCATCCTAACGATCGCAAAGGATTCCCATAACGGAGATGGAATAAATAAATAAATTTAAGAATCAAGAATTTGAATTTTATGAAGAAGTCCAAGGAAATATTGTCAACATTTTGGAGGGCCTGGAGCTGTATACAGGTGACTTCTCGGAAAATGATGAAAAGAGAATTCTTGACTGCATATTTGACCTGAGAGACAGGGGTTAAGCTAGTCTGCAAATGGAGAGAACTTCTTCAGAACCACGAAAGTGGATGCACTGAAAAGGCAGGATAACCTTTCAATGTGGTTGTTTCTACAATTTCACCAAAGATATGTAAGGGAACCTCCCATGCATCTTCAGATATGATGAGGTGGATCTTATGCCCTCAAAAGGATGGTTAGAGGGAGTATACTACCAGTGGATTGCATTTTTTAATAGTTGTATGATCAATATCTAGGACAAAGGAGATTGTATTACCCCACACATAGATCATCATGATTTTGTGTGGCCCTTCTGCTCGGTTTCCTTCATGAGCAAGAGAAATATTACTTTTGGAAAATAAATAGATGTTATTGGCCCCGGGGAGTTCAGAGGATCCGTAGAGATTCCGCTACTGGTGGGTTCAGTACTAATTATGAAAGGTAATAAAGCAGATCTAGCTAAGCACTGCATCCTAGGGGTACGACACCACAGAATGTCTATAACATTTAGAAGAATTGACAACAATAAAGTACCATATGGATTCCAACCAGATCCAGAGTTGGAGGAGCTACGCCCATATGAGCTATGAGAGGGTTGCACCTCTAAGTACACATAAAGGGAAATCTTGTCCTAAATGCGTGGCTTAGTATGTCAGCTTGATCATGAGCTCACTCCAGAGGACAGATAGAAAGTTAGTAGACACTTTTGTATCGTGTCATGATGCAGCAGATATGACAGGAAATATATCAGATATATTTGATATATGAGAAAAATTCAGCATGTGATATCTCAAGTTGTATTCAACATGTTGTCTCTTTTGATGCTTCAGCCTGTATATCAGATCAGTTCTTTCTAAATTCAACATGTTTGTCAAATTTCCCTTTCGTGCGATTGACAAAGAGTTGTGGAACCATACGATGGTTCTAAATTAAAATTAACAAAGAACAATACGACAAAATTCTGATAATTAAAATTTAAAATATTTTTTTGAAACTCAACCAAAAAGAATTAAATTTTGAAAATATACTTTGATAATTAAACATTATAGAGACAACAAGAAAGAAAGTGATAAATTTTGTAAGTTTGTTTCTCTTGAGTTCAAGATTTCTTACTCTTTTCTTGCGCAGCACGACTATCCTTGTCTGCACCAAATTCTTCATATTCCCCCAGAGTTTCACACTCTGCACAAAATCTTACAAATTTTCCTCGCTAATGTCAATCTTCACATGTCACATATCTATGAGTTCAAACACCACTACACTACTTTCATATTGTTCTCGTGGTCAGTGTCGAGAAGATTGAATCCCTCTCACTACCTCTTGGGTTGGATGTGAGTTATCAAGCTTTCCTCCCCAATGTAATGAAATACCCTTCTGATCAGCTCTTGAGTTGGATGTGAGTCATTGAGTTTTCCTTCTCAATCTAATCTTTCTGCTACCTCTTGGGTTGGATGTGAGTCATATAGCTTTCATCCCTAATGTAGTGAAATACTCCTTCCGTCACCCCTTAAGTTGGATGTGAGTCATTGAGCTTTCCTTCCTAATGTGACATAAATCTTTTGAGATCAGTTTTAAGACCACCTTAAATGGAGTAAGGCATCCAATCCTCAACTCAAATCTTTTGAGATCGGTTTTAAGACCACCTTAAATGGAGTAAGGCATCTAATTCTCAACTCAAATCTTTTGAGATTAGTTTTAAGACCACCTTAAATGGATTAAGGCATCCTATTCTCAACTCAAATATTTTGAGATTGATTTTAAGACCACCTTAAATGGAGTAACGCATTTTATTCTCAACTCAAATATTTTGAGATTGATTTTGAGACCACCTTAAATGGAGTAAGGCATATGATTCTTAACTCAAATCTTTTGAGATGGATTTTAAGACCACCTTAAATGGAGTAAGATTCTGATTCGCAACTCAAACCTTTTGAGATCGATTTTAAGACTACCTTAAA
Organism: Phalaenopsis hybrid cultivar; assembly: GCA_002079205.1. Lineage (NCBI taxonomy): Eukaryota > Viridiplantae > Streptophyta > Magnoliopsida > Asparagales > Orchidaceae > Phalaenopsis > Phalaenopsis hybrid cultivar. The sequence goes on from JXCR01006649.1 coordinate 217,462, forward strand.
AGGAGTAAGGCATCTGATTCTTAACTCAAATCTCTCAAGATCAATTTTAAGACTACCTTAAATGGAGTAAGGCATTTGATTCTCTTTTCGAGATTAATACCATAATTTTAATCCTCTTCTCGAGATCAGTATCTAAATTATGATTCCCTTCTTTTTGAGGTCGGTACCTAATTTCTGATTCTTTTTCCAGGATTGATACCCGAATTGCAATTCCCATCTTGGGGTTAACACTTAAATATTGATTCCCATCCCCCAAAGAACCTAAAACTTGATAATTTGAAAACCTTTTTTCTAATCCCCAAAGAGAGTTATGAATCCTGAGTTTTGATCGAATATTCACTTGCTAATTTCCCAGAAAAAACCACTGTCACTCAATTCTGCTCTTCTTCTTAGGTCTGTTGACTTAGAAGTATGTGTTGATTTTGTTGATCTTATCGGCCAACGCCAATACATGTTGTCTGGCACACCCCATCTATTAGGGTTCCATTTGTTGACCTCACTTTTGGTTGAGGTCTAGTTTCCAATTTAGTAGCCTAAGGTCTAGTCATAGGACTTTCCTATTGACTATTCTTAGAGGACTAAAAAATGAACCCTCACTAGTGGAAATTCTAAACTCTTCTTTGCTCAACTTGAAGTTCCACATGTTTTTTGTAACCTCTAGCACTTAGTAGGTGGGGTCAGTATGAATGAGCTCAAGAGGAGTTTCTCATAAAATGGTCAAGCCTTAGGACTAACCTTGGGTGGTCTGGTCTTGGTTAGGCTAGCTTGCACACACTACACTTTCTCACACACCTCAAGCCTTAGGACCCCTTGATTTGGTCTCCTGACTCCTTTTGGAAAGCTCATATGGGTGGACCCAGATCCCTAGCCCTTAGCTAAGAGGGTTAGGACTAGCATATTGAACATCCAAAATGAGTCTTCATATGGCTTCTATTAGTTTGACATGTATTCATGGCTTACTTGCCCATCCTAGCCCAAAATCACCAAATTACCAAAATACCCCTAAAACCCTAATTTTTGTCAAAAAATATCAAAATTACGCAAAATAACCAAATTTGTCCAAAAGTCATTTCAAACCATTCCCCACTACCCAAATTGACCAAAATCACTAAATTTCCAAAATACCCCCCAAAATGCCCCTCATGACCCAAAAATTCCAAAATCATCCCAAATATTCCCAATTTCAATTTTGAACTATCACATTGACCTAATTTGACCAAATTGACTCATTTTTACCAAAAGCCCCAAATTGCCCTTAAGGGCTCAGTCTCCTTAAATTAGCCTCAATGTTAAACCAATTGACCCCAATTTTGCCCAATTTTAATTCCAAACCAAAATTCAATATCTCTAATCCTAATCTAAATAAAATATAAGCCCAATTTAACCCAATTGCAAGCCCAATTTCACCCAAATTAAAAGACCCCAATTTTGACCACCTATGTCTAAATCCACCAAATTTGCCTTCAATTCAATTCAAAATCACTTGAAATCATTTCCAAATTTTCCATGACATCTTCTTACACCAAATTAATCATTGTTTTGGCCCAAACTTTAATCCAATTCATCCCAAATTCAAGCCAACCATACTATTTCTAAAAGCCCATCAAAACTAAACCCAAATTTCAATTCCTTAAAATCAAAAGCCCAAATGACAAAATTATTTCATCATCCAGTTAAATCAAACCATACAACATGATATTTGTAACCTTTTAGACCCTTCCACATTTGGAATCATGACACTCCATGAATCACTTAAGTGATATTGAATTTCTTTAACCAAGTTATGAAGCCATGAAGCCATTCTTAAGCCATAACTGAGCCATGTGAGCCTTGCCACCTCACCAAGTTATTACTGGCAAAAGGACAAGCCACTGTCAAGCTCCCTTAAAATTTTATTTAACCACTCAATGAATCACTTCACCTATTCTTAACCTAAATCCTTGGGATAGAGACCCCTCACATCGTTTCAACTTGCTCACCTGGCCTTAGACAACCATAGGGATTCACCTAAGCCATTTCCATGGGCCTGAACCCAAGCTAGACCCAAGTTGACCCAAAGACCTTTCCACTTTAACTAAACACACTTACCCATGCAAAAACCCAATTGCTGCACATTAGCCCACCACTGATCATCCTCAGTGGGATGGTGACCTGAGCCTGATCGGCCAACCACCTTGGCTACCGGAAAACCCAAACCCAAGAGCCACACCTAGGCTAAAGCCCAAAATTAAACCCAACCAAGCTGGCTCAACCCAATTTAACATTTACGCCTTTCTTCCCTCCTCCTAAGCAGCCACTTCAGCCATCCATGGCAGCCACCATGACCTCCACTATTTAAACTCACCCTCCACGACCAAGGGGTAGAGGTTGAAATTCCTTAGGGAGACTCTGCTAAATTGTTCCCAGAGCTTCTTTAAAACCTCATGAGTTCAGTCCAACCATCCTCCAGCCCTCTTCCCCACTAACGAGAGTCAATTTATCAACTCTAAATTGAACCAAAAATAGGACATCCCTCAAAATTCCACTAAATCTAAATTAATGGCACCCACACCATCCCATGATGAGAGAATAAGATCACCCATAAAAGCCCCATCACCAGAACACCCTAAGATAGACTTTGATCAACACCCCAAATTGGCCTCGATCATTTTCATACCTAGGCATTTCACTATGTCCCATGGCTTCATTTAGGTGCTCTCTGGACTCAACTCAACAATTGAGGCCACACCTCTTGGGCAAAAGTATTGAACTCTCACCTCAAATCAAGTCTATTTTGATTCTCCATGCTTATATAATTGGTTTAAGACTTGATTAACCATATGGATGTGTTTGTCTAATCAAGACAAGACGATAGGAAGAAACTGCACTTGATTTGGTTGAGTATCGAGCAAGATATTAAGGCTAGTAGTTGGACGGCTCATGGGTTTAGTTCATCGGGGACGATGATGGAGGACTGTCTGATTGCGCGTGTATTGGATGGATGAATGAGATCAAGTTGGACAGAGAAGTGGAACGAAAAGGCGGGTCGAGTCAGCACTGAGGTGTCTGGCGACACTGAACCAGAAGTCGCCTCATGGAAGGCTCAGAGACACCAAGGATTGTGTGGTGCCGTGTTGGAAAAGTAGAAAATTAGGGATTTAGTTGATTTATTTAATTCTCATAACTTCCAAAATACATATCTTGGTGTAGAAAAATCATAATAAAAAATAAAAACACTCTCATGTTCAGTGAACTAAGGAGAACAATGTGCAAATGGTTTCATGTATGTTTGATGAATGTGTATTTTTTAATGAATTAAATGGTTTATTTGCATATACATTTCACCATGACTTAATTTTTGGAGATTTGGTTTTGTCTATCATGAGAAATCTTCCCAATTTTTTATAGGGTCAGGGGAGATCTCTAGGCAGAGATCTCTAATTTTCAAGTTGATTGTCCCTATTTTCTTAAAATAATTATAACAATTATAATATTAATCATAAAAACATAAATTTTGTTTTGGTAGGTTCACTGTGGTCAGAGGACCCTAGGCAAAATATAAACTTGGTTTAACTCAATAAAAATAATCCTAATTGTCACCAACCCTTAAAAATGAAATAAAATTAAATTAGAGTAATTATAAATGTGAGTGGCATAAAAATAATTCTCCACTATAATTTAATGTTAGAGGAACTCCCCATAAAAATTTCCGGTCAATTGAAATTAATTTCACCAGTAAAATGAACTAATTAAGTGAAATTACATTTTTGTTATTAAAATAATTATAATAATTAAAATACAACTCAAAAAATCACCAAATTAGTTTTGGGAGCTCCTTATGACTAGAGGAACCTAAGAAAAATAAAAGTGGAATTAAAATAAGTACTTCATTTCTTAAACCATTTTTAAGTATTTAAATAATTAAAATTAATTAAAATCATAAAAATTACATATTTGTAAAAATACACTAAAATGTCACATTTGGCTTCCTAATCACTTGGGACCGATTAAAATAATTTATTTTTTTAAGTCAGGATATTAATTTTTAAAGGCTCAAAATGAATTTTCTTTAATTTTTCACTAAATAACTCTAATAATCAAAACACAAACCATAAAAATTTGAAAATTATTTATCTTGATTCCCTAAATTTAGAGAGATTTAAGAAAAATATAAAACTTAATTTTCCACTTAAATAATATTTTATATTTAATTAATACTCAAAATAAACAAATAATTCTAATAATTAAATTAAACCCCTAAAAATTATGAAATTTAGTCCAAGTGGTTCTCTAACCTATGTAAAACCCCAGTAATTTTCTTAAGGACAAAATTTTTTTTTGGTTGAGTTATTGAATTTTCTTTAGAAATTCCTATTTTTGCGTTCAAATAATTATAAAATTCAATAAATTCAAAAAAATCACATTTTCTCCTCTGATTTTTTAAATAACCCATGAGTGCGGTAACATAAAAATTTTAAAGTCATTTGAGTTTGATTTAATGAATTCTGAGGTGTTAATGTTTTACGTGCAACAGGGTAATTTTTTAATTTAAGCCTTAATTAATATTTAGGTCTAACCAAAGGGTGAATGGGTAATGAATGATCTTAATTGACATGTCTTCATGATTGAAACATGAAGGGGATAAATGGTAGCAAACAATCTCACTTTGGTCTCATTAAAGATAAATTTGTAATATTTTTCAAATTGATGAAATTTTGAAGAATAATTAAATGAGAAGATATTAAGGTGAGGGGTTTGACTTTGGAGGATCATAACCCACTAATTTAAAACCACAATTAATAGTTTTAAAATGATTTATGATTCATGATACAGATTAAAATTATAAATATTTAATTTTTTCTAAAAATTACAAATCTACCCATTAAGTTTTAAGGGCTTAGTAATGAATTAGGCTTAATCAAAATCTTGTCTAATAAGGTTTTAAAAATGATCTTTAATTAATTTGAAACTTTAAAACACTACAAGCCCATCTTTGAAAATCAAATCGGCTAAGTTTCTTAATTAAGTTGAATTCCCCTTGAGGGTCTTTACCTGTATAATTCATAAGTGAAACATTAAGTGATATTTACCCCACCTAAGAGATAATCAAAATATCAAAGTTCACTGAGCATAAGGGTATAAATTGGGTGAACCATATAGCAAATATAATAAGATCAAAATGAACTCGAGATGATTCGAGGGACTGTGACATGTCTAGTGTATTACCCAAGACTTTTCATGATGCTTTGAGAATCTTGGAGGACACTTGGACATATTATGAGTTTCTTAATGGAATCATCCATAGAGATGAACAAGTTGGACCCACCAAGATACAACATAGGATCTGGTAGACATACCTCAAATATGCACTCTCTGTTTTCCTAAAAGCACGTTTAACTCCTGCAAAATTATATATATATATATATATAT
>JXCR01006649.1:222906-248603 GCA_002079205.1 Phalaenopsis hybrid cultivar
TATATATATATGCCTTGCAAATACTGATCTTTCAGGTAGAGGAGAGGGAAGAATTGAAAGGTATGCTTTAAGTTATTGCATTGCAATTTACTTTTATTTATTTGCGCCTCTTGTTTCCTGCTCCCTAAACTTGCATGTTAAACAAAAAGGTCACTCTACATGTCAAATCTGAAACTTTTAAGATAACCACAAAACTAAAACCAAAACAAAATTAAAAGAAATCAAAACAAGATAAAATTCACCACCACAATAGTCAAAATATAAGACAACTCAAAATTTAATCACCAACAAAATAAAGCAAAAATTACAACTAAATTAAAATGTCTCTATCGGATAATCAGGATTCCAATGGAGGAGGTAACTTACTGTTGCTAACGAGATTTCCCACAGTCTAAATGAAAGTATGAAACTCATTAAGTTGAGTTTAATAAATTCATTTGGACTAAGTGAATTCAAAGAAAAATAGTGGCATCGAAACGAGGGAACCATAGGATCCTAACTGGTGTCACTCTAATCAACTTTAACATCCCCCATAATATTTAAATAAAAATAATCTTAGGAAACATTTGATTTGACATCAAGACTTGACACATTATAAAAAACTTAAACCTGCTACAATGAGGAGCTTGGAGCTAGCATCATGGGCAACATGACTATCTTCAATAGCAAGAGGATCAACAACAACATGTCTCTCCTTAGAAATTAAACAATAAGTCATAGGACTTTGAGGTATTCCTCTTAGTACGACAAAAATCCTTAACTTTTCTTTAGGCCTTTGTATGGCTCTACCAAACAAAATAAGCCCTAACTCGTTTTAGGATCCCAAGGTTGTCGTTCGTCATGACCTAAATCGTCACATCTTCCAGGCTATTTTTGTGATTGTTTCACACAAATGTAAGCCTTAATTAATAAAATTGGTAGGAAGAAAGATTCAATAGTTTTATTCTCCAAAGTTGATGCCAAACAGTTGGATAGTTTGGGAAGTCACTGAGGTTCTCCTCAGGATCTGTGACATCCCCTAGTTCATCTTCTTTTGGATTCAAAAAATAAAAAGTTCCAATTTTGAATTATTCTCCTTTCACACCTCTTTATACGATCTCTTTGAAATGTCCTATCATTTGAAATTCTTGAAGACAATATCCCCTGATCTTTATTGAGAGTTTTCTTAGGTGATTTTGATTATTTAAGATGTAATTAACTATAAGAGCTTGCCTTTATAGGAAACTTTTTAAGAACCCAGCTTAATATAAATCCTTTTTAATTCTTTGTATTAAATAGGAGATTTTATCGGTCAACATAAAAAAAAATGATTTCGCAGACTTAAACAGATGTCATAAATTCTTTAGTTTGTTTAATCGGGCCTCACCAGTAAGTAGTGTATCTATTTTTTAGGATGGATGCATTACTTGCAGTGTTAGGCTAATTTATTTAAACTACTGAGGATATGAGATTGGTTCGGTCTTATTTTTAAAAAATTTAAAATGCTACTTTTCCAAATTATATAAATATATAAATTAAATTAAATCTGGCGTTAGGATACTCATTCTGGTAGCCGACAACTTCTTACCTCTTAACTTTTTAGCACCAAAAATAGATATATTAAGTCCTTTTGAATGATTTTATAGAGTATAATCCTATATATACGATTACCCCTGATGTATTGGTTTATGTGCACCAACCTCAGGCATCGCCTTATCCTTTTAATTAAGCAGCTCTAACAGTTATAAGGATAGGGTAAATAATCCATGTTGCTCATCAAATAGGTTTGTGACTCTACCGAATGAAAACTAAGTAAGAGAAAGGAAGTAACATAATTCATACAAAACTATCACTATCCAAACTCATGATGCCTCCTGTAAAATTCAAGTCCGAGTGAGTCCCGAGTTGTAGTGGATTCGTCAATCCAACTGGTACAAGAGAACATATACACGTCTAGTAATAATAAAAAATTAAGGGTTATCCTCCCTCATGACACACACAAAGATCAAACCAAACCACTAGCAATCTAAACATCCACCAATCATCAATCAAACTAATTAATCCACACTAAAGCAAACACAATACAACATTAACAATCATGACTCTCTAGCATACTAAATCAAACCACAATGATAACTATGGGTTGTCTTCCATAAAGTGATTGTTTTAATGTCATCAGCCTGATAAATGATTCCTTATGGATCAAAATTCCATTTAAGTAATCCTTGATCAATCACCCAATCTTTTTCAGATCTAGAGATTTCGACAAAATCCTTAAGGTTTGGATTTTCTTTCAGCTTTTTCTTTTCATATTGATTAAAAATTATTGTTTCTCGTGTTTCTATTAAGATCCAAAATTCTTCTAATGATTTTTTCAATTTGTGTATTAATATCATCCTTGAAATTTATAAGAAATAGTTCTCTGTATGATAGTTCAAGATTTTTAAAATTTTGGATCAGATTCTCTTTAGATAATTTAGATTCTGAATCAAATTCTATTGGGATATTCTTTTGTCTCAAGTTATCTTCTAAATCTTTCCATTGGTACTGAGAAAATGGTGGAGGAGGTCTTTCTATATTTATCTTATTGAAGAAATACGTTTTTTATTTCCCTTAGAAAGTTCTTCCATTATTCCTTCAACTTCCTTATCCTTATTTCTCAACTCAATGGTATTTTAAAATATATTCTTTAATTCTCTTCTAATTCTTAGTTTGATATCTTTATCTTGCATATTGTTGTTTCCTTTAAGTCTATCTCAGGGTCACTAAGTAAAATCTCTGGAGGATAATTGTTATTTGCCTTAATAATATGCTCCAGTTGATTTTCCATATTCCTAGTTGTGGCCCCTTGACTCTACAACTCACTCTGCATTTGAATAATAACCTCTTCTAATAAATCCTTCTCCTCATTTTGTGGGTTGAAGTTAAAATTATGAAGAAAAGAAAGTTCATCGTGAAAATCACCCTACTATTCCAATTATAAGATTGATTAAATTTATTATCTTCCAAAAATTATTTTTCTTCTCTAAAATTAATATTCTTGTTAAATTTTAAAATAATTTCCCAACCTGGGTTGCAATAATTGGAATACGGATTGCATATCTCATGGCTAGTTTCAGAAGTATTAGTTTCGATCAATTATCCAAGTAAATTTTCTTCAATATTTGTGGGCCCTTGAGGACAACTTTCTACGTATTGATCTAACTTCCTCGCACTATCTACAACCTAAGAAGTTAAAATAGTAAGCATATCTTCTTGAAAATTCACTACTCTCTTAGGGTTTACTCTTTTGAAACTACTAGAGTTTCAATCCAAATCTGAATATTCATTATAATGTTGATCTGCCATTTTTACTTTAAATTCATGGAGTCTTTTCTCATTCATAATCCTCCTAAAAGTTTTCTCCAAATATGGGTCATAAAATTCAAGGTCTGCAGCTTTTGAACTATGCATACAAATTAAAAGACTTAACTAATAGGGCAGATATAGAAAAAAATTTGGTATTTTAGATTCTTTTGAAAATAAACACACAAAAACACTCTATATAATAATACTATAATTTTAAAATCTAAGTATTACATGTTTAACTAAAATTCTCCTAAATTTCTTACCGTTGTTTCCCCAGCAATGATGCCAAAAACTTGACTCGAGCCACAACTACGTTGTAATTTAGCTTCCAAAATATGGCCAAAAACTTGACCCAATTTTTATTGAGCAGCTAGTGTGCAAAATTAATATATTATAAAATTTAGAAAATATTTTACACACTAGGGGTACTACGCAAGTATAAGTATTATTTCAAGTAATATGGGGCTTTCAATAAAAATCTCAGTGTCGAGGTCATGTAGAAGTGAGGTAAGAAATCTCATAGGCTAAGTTTAGTATACTACTATTAGTTCTTAGTTTGGAAGGTCGATTGAAGTGGTTTTTAAATAATCCAAAATGAAAATATTAAATCTAAGATCTAAAAACTACTCCTAAATGAAAATATTAAATTTAAAGATAATCCTTTCTGGATGAATTGGTTTGGAGAATTTTGAGATATTAAAAACTACTAGTCTTATGTAGTAAATTAGATAATGTTTATAAATAAGATACAAAGAATTCAATATTGCCAATGGCATTAGGAGAAAAATTGATAGGAATCTATCTTTTCACCCTATAAATAATCAATTTACACCGATTACCAAATATTTCCTTAAATTTGCATTCAACTATATTAAATTTTGCAATGTGTCAAATAGAAGCATACTTATTCTTTATTCTCTTTACGAGAGACAATGAATATTGGCTATTTCAAAGTTTGGTCCCTAAATCTATGGTCAGACTGAGAAGATAATGGCTCTCACTTCTGAGTTCCCACATTCCCCTCACCTAAAGGCTAACATCTCGCTTTAGTTTCCAAACATCTGGACCAAATGGGAATTTAATTATGTTACCCCTTGACTCCTCATGAGAGGCACCAAATGATGCGGCAGTTTTGTGGTGTGTTTTAAATATCTTTCAATACTATAATACACACATGGCAGCTCGAGTAGTAAACATGCAGTTAAATCCCAATAAAAATAAATTTAGTATAAATAAATTTATCTTTTAAAATATTTAAGCTACCAAACCTTAATAATAACTCAAGTATATGTATCACTCAAGTAATAAAGGGCTTTAATGGAGCCCTAAGTATCGATTTCACTGGGAATTGGAAATTCTTATGATTATAACGTCAAACACAATATTCAAACTATAAAACTTAAGTAAGCAAATCTTAAGTAAATTTAATGTGCATTAAATGAAATGCAGTTAAAAGATCTAAGTTAACTTAACAATTTTCTTAACTTTAAAATAAAACTTATAAAGACTAAACAAAGTTTTGTAGTGAAGAGTTCAAATTTGAGAAAGCATCCTTCCAATTTACATTGAGTTTATGAATTGTGAAGTAATTGAAATCATTATGAATACATATATAATTGTATTATGTCAAATATGAGCAATCATGTTCTTTACCCTCTGAGAGTGCATAAAGAACATTAACCAATCCAAAGTTTGGTCCCTAAATCTGTGGTTAGGTTGAGAGGATACTGGTTGCCACTCCGGAGCTCTCACTTCTCCCTCCTCTGAGGACTAGCAATCTTACTTTAGTTTCCAAACAACTGGACCAAATTGGGGATTTTAATCTGTCACCTTAAAATCTCCATTGTACACCCATCAAATTATGTTTCCATATTTATTTGCATGCAACCTCATGGACTACATTCTCACTCATGAAATTGAATGTGACTTTTACCTTGTTGTGGAAATCATAGCCCTTTCAGATCTTATGTTTCTTAACAAGTTTTAATATTTCAATTGGTCAGATCAAAAAGTAAATGAATATCAGATTTTGAATCATCATAATTTATTGACATTTAAAACCTTATATAAAAAAATTAATTCATCATAAAATCATATCTTATTGTACGGATAAAGATAAAGAAGACTACTCAAAATTCAGGAGAAGTATATGACAAAACATAGATTTTTTATATAAAACCAAGTTTACAAAATAAAGAAATGAAACAACACAACTTATCAAACACTCCTTCTCAAGAAAATCCCTTAAATTTCCCTCTACGCTCTACAATCATACTCAATTATCTCTTAGAAATGTAATGAAGAAGAAATCTCGCACATCCCTCTCCTCTTATAACTCTAGAAAAAAATCCTCTCTTCTCCCAAGACTTCTCTCTCACACCAACCTCTCTCTTCAAACCTTTTGCCCCCTCACCCCCATTCTTCTTCTTTGTACTCGTCTCTTTTTTAAATAGGGTTAGCCTTCATTTCAAGAGAAATTAAAATTCCCTCTTTTTTTCCCAAATAGAACACCTCTCCACACCAAGAGACAAGTCCCTTCTTTCAAGACCCTTTCCAAAATGTCTAGATGCATTAAATCACTCCATGGGGTGTTTGAATTGATTAGAGCCTTCAAAAAATTGCTCAAAAATAGTGACTAACCTCCTTACTCTGTCTTTTTTTGACTCTGGCACCTTTGGCGCCAGCCAACTGAAGTTTGCAATGTTTTGGATTCTGGCGCCTCTTGCGTCAATTCTGGCGTTGCTTCTCTATAAAATGGTGTCTCTGGCACTAGTCCTGGAGCCTTTGGTGCCAGCTCTCTAGAAAATGGCTACTCTAGAGCCAGGATGCTAAAATGCTCCGTTTTGATTATGAATTTCTGCCTTTTTGCTCATTTTTGCTCCAATCACCTAAAATCGATATACCTGCAACAAAACATGAAAATTTCCTTCTTTAAAATGCAATATCACAAAATCTAATCTTAAAATGAATACATAAAATTGCATATTATTTTGGTGTATTAAAATCCCCCAAACATAAATGTTATTTGTTCTTATGTGACTCTTTTACTACATAAAAATATGACTTATGGCAAAGATTAACTTATAAACTTCAATAATTTGGTTTAATAAAAATAATAATATAACTTAAGAAAAACTTTTAACAACTTAGGTTAAAACTACAAGTGTAAGAACACCTAGTAATCAAGTCTAAGATTTATGAATCTCCATCTCCATTCATTTCAAGAAAAAATGTAATTTATCAAATCAATGATACTTAGAATATCCATAACAAAAAGAATTTCATGAAAACTTTATTTGTAAGGATGTTAATACTAAGATACAAGTTTAGAAATGTAATAAAGCCTTTTTCCTCAAGTTAATTCAATCGAAGCCAATTTTTTATTAGGCATCTCCTCAAGCATCTCCTCACATATTTTTCTTTTATTTTTTCTTTTCTTTTCTCTAGGATCATTTTCAATCATTTCTCTTTTTTGCTTTTTCATGTGAGGATTACTATATCTGGATAGTTTTTAGTAATTTTGAATTTCACTATACTCTTCTTAAAGTTAAAACTACTTACATTCCATCACTTTATAAATTCATATTAACTTTGAAGATTGTTCATAAAGTCTCATTCTTTTCATCTTACATGAAACTCTATAATTCTTAAAACTTCAAAATTATAATTTTCTTTACTTTAAATAAAAAAAATGTAGTCTTATTCTTTCATACTAAATATATTAACTCTAGAATTGACCTTAATTAGTAATTTTTTTGCTTAAATTGACCATAATATTTACAAACAAAAATATATTATTTAAAGTTAAACTTCGATATTCGAGGTTGTGTTAAATTATTTTTAAAAATATAGTTAATTAAGGAAAAATAAAATTTAGTTTATTTCTTTAAAAAAATTATATTTCTCCCAAACTTAAATTTTTAAATAATAAATAAAGCATGTAATACAAAAATTTTGTTGGTAAATAAAACAGTAAATGCATAAAAATAAATCTAACCTGTAAAGGATTCTTATTATGAAATTTGGCTCTGACATAATGCAGGTACTAATTTAAAAAGCCTAAACTTTAAAGCATTAAATGAAACAAAATATATCAAATGAATTGCTTAGAAAAGTAAAATAAAAACATAAACAGTAAATTAAAGCAATTAACAATGCTGAAATAAAAATCCACAATTTACAGTTACATACACAAACAAGTTCAATAGGTCCACAAACCAAATACATAAATTTTTCAAACTCATATCGTCAATAATAAAACAAAACAAACAATAATACATAAAAACAAACAAAACCTAATAAATATTTCTCATCATCTTTCTCTTCTTCCTCTTCTTCTTTCTTTCTTCTTCTTGCATATAAGGCGTGAAGCAGGGGCATGTAGGAAACTCTGCAGTGTGATCACCCCTCATAAATCTAACCATCGCCTCTTCATATGCAATGTCATTTTGGACTCTTCTCTACTTATATTCATCATTGTAAACATTTCTAGCTTCCAAACCACCTATTCTGTTATGCATTGCTACAAGATCTGATTGTTGAATCATTAACTGTTCCATAATATTTTCCAATGAAACAGAACTGGAAGTAGATGGTCCCTCAGCTGATGTGGAGGGTCTATCACTACATCCACTTCTAGATCCAACAAATGATTCAAATTTATGTACAGTGGGTTTTCCAATGGGTTTCAGTGGTTGCAACATTTCTTCATTTCTATCAAATTCTACTCCTGATTGTTCACATAAAGTGAAAATCAAGGCAGAATATCCCAAACCACTAGATGTTCGACTTCGAGTAATGATCTGAGCATTATGCATAATAAGAGCGCCAATATCAATAGCTTGCATTTGTTGAATACAAAAATTTAGTACTGCTCTTTCCTTAGTTACTTCACTCAGGTGATTAGTTGGAAGCAATTTTGCAGAGATAAAATAATGCCATGATTTAGATTTAACATTTAACACGGAAGTGGAGAAATTAACTTTGTGATTATTCTTAATCTTCCATCATTTCCTTCCATCAGTGAGACAAGAAATTACTTCATCAAGTGAGGAATTAGAAACCACAAAAGTAGTGTACTCACAATAAAATTCATTCAGCAACCCATAAAATGCATTGATTCTTTCATGAGTAAATTGAACATTTTTACCTCGAACGTAAATGTGCTCATCCGTAGTCACACGGAAATTGGTATAAAAATCTCAAATCACAAGATAAATGGATACTGTAGTGAAGATTTCCTCTCTTTAAATTTACAAATTGCCTCGCATCGAAACTTCTTGAAGATCATGGGTTCTCTTTAAACTCCTTCAATAAAAACTCAAATTTTTTCATTTTCATAATGTAAGAAAAATCCATGGTGAAAATAAAAAATTTCTAAGTTAAAGTGAAGCTCTTACTAAGAGAAGATAGAATCCAAGACTTTTTATCCTTCAAATCTCCTCAAACCCACCAAATCACACGCCCTAGGTTGAGTTTTGGCATAAGTTTAGAGGTAGGAGATGACTCAAGTAGTAAAAATGGGGTCTACAGGGGTTTTTTATGGTATTAAGTAATTCTGGGCATTTCAAGATTTGGCGCCTCCGGCGCCAACACCAAAATTTTTCAGATTTCGATTATCTTTGATTATCTGCTGCATACCACAACATGTCAACCTCTAAATGACTTAATTAAACACTTATATCATAATTAAACAATTTTCTAACATAAATTTTCACAAACAACAAAACTCACATTTATGTATAAAATTCAAACGATTACAAGAAAATATTTTTCAAGCCAACACATCTAATTCAGCATTGAAATCAAGCCAACTAGCACTGAAGCCTAAATATCAAACATTTAACAAATAACACATATAAGGTTCCGCAATAAAAGTAAATGAAATCAAACATAAACACATAAAACACATATGTTATTATAACTATGAATTCCATACTAAAACGAGTTCAAACATTATCTTCACTTTCATCTTCTTTCATGTTTCTTATGGATTGGTAGTGAACGTACAAGTTGTAAAAAAGTCAGTGAGGAAATTCATCCATCGAATCTTCTTCAATCCAAGTATTTTTCTTAAACATTCGCACCATACCTTCTTCAATACATCTGGTATGTTCAAATTTCTCCTTTATCCTCTAATCCAAATAATCAAATATAACGGAAATATTTTCAATTAAATTCATAATATTTCATACCTCTTTCTCCAATTTCTTGATCCTTTCTAAAATATCATGCAAAATATAAAGAATGTAGGGTTGAATGGGTGATGAATGAGGTGATTAATCCATAAGAATATTCATATTGTTCTCCTCCCTAATTTTGGTATAGTTGCAACAAACTTCTGGGTCCATAGGCTTCTAAGTGAGAAGCACTTTTTCCCAACTTTCCTAAGGTACTTATGACTAGCTGTACAACAGGAATGTTGTAGAATGATGTCCCAGCCCATAACTCAATTTGTCGATAATGAAACCCAAAACAAATTTTACAAGTAAAGCACCCACATCAATAGGTCTTCTGGTTTGAATACAATAATTCAAAATCACACTTTCCTTCATCGCTTTACTGATTTTCATAGTAGGAAGTAGTTTTGATGCAATAAAGAAATGCCACGCCTTCGATGCAGGATTCAATAATGATGAAGAAAAACTTACGTGTCCATTATTTCTTGTTTCCCAATTTTATCGTGGTTGATTTTTAATTTTGGGTTTTGGTTATGGTTATGGTTAACATGCAAGTTTATGTAGGTAAATGCAAGCATGAAACATTGTAAGGAAAAGGGAGAAGGAAGACGGTACTATAAACTGTAAAAGCGTACCAGGCGAGTCTTCCCGTTCCACCACCTGAAACTTAAAAATGCATGTGAGGGCATTTATGAAGAGTAAGGAAAATAAAGTTTTGATGATTTTCTTAACCCTATGTCATATCTTGGTGAGTCCTTAAAAAGTTTAATTAAGGATGATTCCATTGAGAAAAGAATATTAAATTTAATAGGCCCCTGAGGTATCCAACAAGTTAGGAGGGGGAAGCAGGTCCATGCCTCCCTCTCACCAACTGGTGAAAAGTCTCGAGTCCATTTAAACTTATTATGTTGCTTAATAGTTCATCCTATAAATACCCTTATTACTTAGTGAACATTGATGTCTCAATTATCCCTAAGAAAAGGGGCAATTATCATTTGTCATTCAATTTAAGAATTATGTGGGTGAAGACCCTTAAAGGGGCAAGTTAAATGAACACTTAGCCAAATTTTAATCCTAATTGGGCTTAGTGGTGTTTCAAGGATGTTTGATATAAATTATCTATACCTAATTGGGCTTAGTGGTGTTTCAAGGATGTTTGATTTAATTATGTTTCTTTCTCTAATCCTCATTTAGTCAATTTCTATTTAGCTTAAGTCACCACTAAGCATTTATTTCTCTAATCTTCATTTAGTCAATCTTGATTTAGCCTAAGTCACCACTAAGCCCTTACAGCCAAATTTTTAATCCTAATTGGGCTTAGTGGTGTTTCAAGGATGTTTGATTTAATTATGTACTTTTTTTAGTCAATTTTTTATTTAGCCTAAGTCACCACTAAGCCCTTAAGGCCTTAGTGAGTGTCTTAATTAGTTTTGAAAATGGTTAAACNTATGTATAGGAATTTCATAAAGATTTTGCAACATTAATTGAGGCCAATTTACTAGGCTATGGGTTCAATTTGGTGAGATTAAGTCATATGGTTAAAACTGGGCTCAAATCATGGACCAATTGAGCTTGTATTTAGTTTAGTTTGGTCATATAAAAAGTGAATTTGAGTTTAGGACTGGAATTTGGGTCAATTTAGATCAAATGGATGGGCATTTGAGTTGGATTTGGGGAAATTTGGGTCTTTAAAGGGTAATTGAGGGATTTTGGTTAAAGATGGTTAAATTGGCCAAATTGGGTCATGGGGTAATTGAGAGAAATGAAATTTGGAATATTTTGGATTTAGTGGGATTTTTTAGTAATTTTTGGAATTTTTGGGATTTTGAGCCCAAGAGGGACATTTTGGTAATTAGGGGGTGTTTTAGGGGTAAAAGGCCAAGANTCTTCAGCCCTTGCTTGAGTTTACTAACTCCAAACAGTACATGGACTTAGCAATCACAGTTCTTCCGATAAGAGAGTACAGTCCCTTTTTCCTGACTCCTTGTATGACGACACGAGGGCCTTTGGTTACTCTGATGCAGTCATTCTCTGCCTTGAACGAGCATCAGTTTGACTCCAGCGTACCTAAAGAAATCAAATTTCTTTTGAGCTCTGGTACGTACCTGACATTTCTCGTTCAACTCCGTCAAACATTCTTATCTTGATTGATCCGTACATACCTGACATTTTTCAGTACTCGTTCAACTCCATCAAACATCCTTATCCTGATTGATCCACTTCCAATAACCCCTGTGAGCTTTATTGTCTCCTAGTAGAACAGACCTATCATTTTTCTGTTGCAGTGTCTCGAACCAGTCTTTGTGAGGACACATGTGGAAAGAATACCAACCCATCATTTTTCTGTTGCAGTGTCTCAAACCAGTTTTTGTGAGGACACATGTGGAAAGAATATCATTTTCCTGTTGCAGTGTCTCGAACCAGTCTTTATGAGGACACATGTGGAAAGAACACCCTGAGTCGAGGATCCACTCCTTACTGGATTCAGATTCTGTGATCACCAGGGCCTCAGCAGAATCGTAGTCATCAGAGGCTACGCTTGCTTCTCCTGATTCTTCTGGCTCTTCTTGGTACTTATTCTTCCTTTCTGGGCAGTTCCTCTTGAAATGACCGTCCTTGTGACAATGATAGCACTTGAAAGATCCCCTTGATGACTGACTCCTGCCATCCTTGCTTGACCTTGATCTGTGCTGACCATTTCTTGATTTTTTTCTGTCTGATCTTCCTCTAACAATAAGACTGTCTCCGCTGACTTCCTTGTCCCTGTCATGCTTCCTCTGAAGTTTTTTGGCTCTAATTAGAGATTGAACATCCTCCAGAGTAATAGTCTGCACCCTTCCATAGAGCATCGCATCTTTGAAATGCTCGTAGCTCTTAGGAATAGAGTTTAGCAACAGCAGTGTCTTGTCCTCATCGTCATCAATGATCTTGTTGAACTCGTCGATCTACTCTGAGACGGATTTGTCTTCATGCATTTTGAAGGAGTATAGGCGTTGCTTCAGAAATAGTCTATTAGCCAGAGACTTTGTTATGTAGAGTACCTCGAGTTTAGCCCAAAGTGCTTGAGCCTCTGTCTCCCTCGACACCTCCCTCAGAACTTTATCGCTCAGACTCAGGATTATCAAACTGTGAGTCTTGTCCAGCATGTCGATCTTCTCCTTCTCGGTCATGTCGGCCGGCAATGTCGCCAACCCTTGCAAAGCTTCTGCAACACCCTGCTGAACCAATAGAGCTCTCATCTTTACTCTCCATACAAGGCTTCTGTAACACCCTGCTGAACCAATAGAGCTCTCATCTTTACTCTCCATAGGCCGAAGTCGTTCTTACCATTGAATTTGTCAATGTCGAATTTGACGGAACTCAATGTCGTGGCTAAGATTTCTTCCAATGAATTCTACCTGCTGCGCTTCCAAGAACTAGGCTTCTCCCTGTGAACTCCACTGCCTTCGCCAACTGAGCAGAGAGCTCTGATCCCTTCTGGCAGAGATCACACCTGTTCACCGGAGAAAACTTCTTGTTATGTGCTCGCGCCTCCTTCCCGCAGGCACTCCTCTGCGTACAGCGGAACAAATTAGGAATTCCTCTTCTGCCTCTTGCACGAAAATAACTGCCTCTCCAGAGCCGTCGCACCTCGCCAAACTGCTCAGGTCCTCCTACTTCGTGAACTCCCGAACAGGGAACTCCCCAAACCCTTCTCTGCGCGATCTCCACATCTTCCCTCTGGCCGAGCTGCTCGCAAAACCGAAATCCTCTGCTGGCAGCCCTGTCGCAAATTTTTGGCCCTCGCTCGATGACTTTTCCTCCTTCATCTCGCCAAACCGCACAACCTGCGGTGCGAATCCAGTCGATCAAAGCTTCCACTACTCGCTGAATCTGTCGCGATTCGGCTGACTGCGACGCGATCCGCTTGCTCCTCTATTCGTGAATTTCGAACTCCTCTTCTTCGTCGCTGGTCGCGAACACCTTTACATGAACACCTCTAGCCAAGAAGTATGGATCTTCCCACAGACGGCATCAATTGTTGTGCGATATGTACTTCTTGGCATAGAAATGAGACACAAAGAACACAAGCAAACACAGATCGTTTACCGTGTAGAAATGAGACGAAAAAGAACACAAACAAACACAGATCGTTTACGTGGTTCGATCCAACTGTTGAAACGCAAAGAACACAAGCAAACACAGATCGTTTACGTGGTTCGATCCAACTGGATCTACAGTCCACAACACAAGCAAACACAGATCATTTACGTGGTTCGATCCAACTGGATCTACGTCCACGGGAGGGAATCAAATCAATATATCATAATACAAAAGAAATAGAGAATACATAGCTTATACATAGAGACGAGCCCTCATCTTCTTTCTGTGGCCAGAGAATACATAGCTTATACATAAAGACGAGCCCTCATCTTCCTTCTGTGGCCTCCCTCTCAAGCGGCATCTTGATACAAGGCCTCAAGATGCTCTCCTCCTCTCTAGCTCTCTAGCTATTCACTCCTCCTTTGTGGTAGCTTAANATAAAGAATCAACAACATCCTCACTCCTAAACATCATCGAATCCATAATACTACCAAAATCTAACTAGAAGAACCTTTTAACTAAAAACTAACGCAACAAAGTGCAAATGATCCTCTACGCTGAAATAAACAAGCCTCCAATTTAACCTAACAAAACCCTAACCGAAAAAAGACGGATCTCGAGACAAAACCTGATGAAATGATAGCACCTCGGAGTGGAACCGCGTCCTCTCCCCCTTATCGCAGCGGATAGACTTCGGAACGCCGCGCAGAACGACACCCNAAAATAAACAAGCCTCCAATTTAACCTAACAAAACCCTAACCGAAAAAAGAGGGATCTCGAGACAAAACCTGGTGAAAAGATAGCACTTCGGAGTGGAACCGCGTCCTCTCCCCCTTATCGCAGCGGATAGACTTCGGAACGCCGCGCAGAACGACACCCCCAGGCACAACCGTGTCTTCTACGGTGGCCCCATCGAGCTCAATCAAGCGTCCTGACTTGCAGCGAGTGAGCCGCACATCGGCGGCGATGTCGTAGCCACACCCAATCGCCGCCACCGCCCTTTGAGCAGCCTCAAAGGCCGCCGGAGCCCGGCTCCCCTCTCCGATTGCCATCGCTTCCGATTCAGAGTTTCTGACCAGGGAACGAGAGCCAGGAGGAAATAAGATTCAGAATGTGGCGTCGTTGGACCGCTTCCATTCTCGGTTTTCTACCGTGTCCCTCCATGGCTCCATCACTACTCACTTCCTAAGAACCTTCTCCCAAGGATATATTATTTTATTTAAGAGTTTTTGTTTTTGGCAAACTTGTTATGCATTTTTATATTTATTGCACATTTTATTAAAAATCTTAATATTTCATCTTTTAAACTTTAGTTACAATAATATTTTTTAACATGATGTGGAAAATATAAGTATTATGTATGCAAATATAAAAGCTCTTAAATATTCTTTAAGAATTAAGAAGTCTTATTTGTGGTGGTTGAATGTTGATTAATAATAGATAAGTGTTATATCTAAAGTTAGAGGGAGTTATCCAATTATTCATTTGGTTATTTTGGACATGTGAGTGTCATTCNCTTACAATAATATTTTTTAACATGATGTCGAAAATATAAGTATTATGTATGCAAATATAAAAGCTCTTAAATAATCTTTAAGAATTAAGAAGTCTTATTTGTGGTGGTTGAATGTTGATTAATAATAGATAAGAGTGTTATATCTAAAGTTAGAGGGAGTTATCCAATTATTCATTTGGTTATTTTGGACATGTGAGTGCCATTCNATCTGACCAGGGAACGAGAGCCAGGAGGAAATAAGATTCAGAATGTGTCATCGTTGGACCGCTTCCATTCTCGGTTTTCTACCGTGTCCCCTCCATGGCTCCATCACTACTCACTTCCTAGGAACCTTCTCCCAAGGATATATTATTTTATTTAAGAGTTTTTGTTTTTGGCAAACTTGTCATGCATTTTTATATTTATTGCACATTTTTATTAAAAATCTAAATATTTCATCTTTTAAAACTTAGTTACAATAATATTTTTTAATATGATGTCGAAAATTTAAGCATTATGTATGCAAATATAAAAGCTCTTAAATAATCTTTAAGAATTAAGAAGACTTATTTGTGGTGGGTGAATGTTCATTAATAATAGATAAGAGTGTTATATCTAAAGTTAGAGGGAGCTATCCAATTATTCATTTGGTTATTTTGGACATGTGAGTGTCATTCATTAATGTATTTGTATAACAGATCCTTTCTTCTCTATTAGAACTCATAATTCTTGAACACTTTAGTCTTATTTGATTAACCCTAGTCACATTATCATTTTGGAAAAAGCTCCCACCATAACTTTGTCTCCTTGATTCTTCTTAAACTCCATTTGCCACAATTTTCTCTCAAATCAAATTATAGCTCATTCAATAGACTTGACTAAAGTTTCAGCATGAATTCTGGCAGCATGTTTTGGAAGAATAACAAAGTTTGAATCATTACGACTCGAATTTATCTAGACAAATTTATACCAAATGCAAATATGTATTTTAAGAGAATTTTTTTCTCATGTTAAATTCTGATTTGTTTGTGAAACACGCCTAAAGAATAAAGCATAAGTAAAGAGAGAAAGAGAGAGATAAAGAGAAGAGGGAACAATAATGAACAGTAATTTATATTTATTTATTCATAAAATGGTCTTTCTATTTATAGAGGATAGATTACAATAACATGATGTTACATTTTTGCTCATGGTTTAAAGGGGATGCATGGGGTATTCTTGATATTTTACATGTATGAGTCCATCGCTCAGCTACTCTTCTGTTCGTCAACTGAGCTTGATTGACATCGGGTAGGCATGACTGGTTCAGTCGGCTAGGCTTGTTTAATGTTGTTGGTCAGCTAATCTATTTTGGTTGTTGACCCTATGTCAACAAGTTTTAGTTGTTAGGGCTAGAAAATAATGTGAAGGGCTAGAAACTTTGCTTACCTTTAGTTCTCCTCCCTTGCAGTGGTACGTTTAGACCATTTGTCTGGTGTTGTTTCTGCCAAAATAAAGAAGAAAGTGTCGAATTCAGTATTGGTGGAAGCTAGGGAGGTTGAAGGGTGTCAACTTTTGATGCGCCAATGCCTTGATTTGGTAACTGTCAATTGGGTGTTATAATTAGATGCTTTCGAATGAATTATAGAGGAGGATTGAGTTGCCTATGTTACTCAAAAGGAAGAACAAAAGGCAATGTTTGCCTCCTAACAACAAAGAAGATGGCTCGTCCAATCAATCGTGTTGAATCTGCTTGCCCCAAAACTGTTGGAGTGTTGGGCCAACAAAAATCTCTAGTGACTCGTGTTGAGGTAGATATGGAATTATAAATAGTTTATTCTATATCTGATTCTTTCATTATTTTTTGAAGGATAGCCACTGTCAAGCTAATCTTTATTGAGAGGAAAAGTGTTATGACACCCATTAAAATTTCTCTGTCTGTTGTAGGT
The DNA here is from genome assembly GCA_002079205.1 of Phalaenopsis hybrid cultivar. Lineage (NCBI taxonomy): Eukaryota > Viridiplantae > Streptophyta > Magnoliopsida > Asparagales > Orchidaceae > Phalaenopsis > Phalaenopsis hybrid cultivar. The sequence goes on from JXCR01006649.1 coordinate 239,920, forward strand.
CTCTCATACACACAATGCCAAGAGGTTGAGAGGACATAGAGCATGGAAGAGTCAAGCTGGAGCAAAGGAAGGTAATTGATGGAGAGAAAAAAAAAACACCTGCCACCCCTCAATCAACCGCTCATTTCATTGATCTTGTTTCCAGAGATTAAGCAAGTTGTCCTTCTCTGACTAGCCCGAGTGAACCTAAGTTTGAGTCTAAGCCTCACAGCCAAGAGGAGGTGAATCGTAAGGGGAAGGCACCCATAATTATTGAGGGAATTACCCCTCCCTCGTCTTGGAAGAAGCGTAAGGGATCTACACTTAAGTGGGTTACAATGCAAGATAAGGAGGCAAAGTTGAGCACCATCTTAAACAGACAGTTCACCTTAATCAATTTTAATAAAGATTGATATGCTGACTCCCCTGAAGCGGCTCTTTATCCATGCTATCTGGTCTCATGCTTATGGGAGGTTTCTTATGGAGTACAACTTGTGGGGCCTTTGTCGGATTATCGATAGGTATCAACTGATGGCCAAGGAAATTTCTCATTTCCAGATGATGGTCGTTCTCCTAGAGCACAATGAATGACTGGAAACAGGGGAAAAGCTATCTACAACCAAGGATAGAGCAAAGACAAAGGAGGAGTGGGTGGTGACAATGAAGATTTCCTCTCGGTCACTCGAGAGAAAAACCAACTCATGCAAGAGAAGATGGCCACATTGAAGATATCTGATGAGTTGTTTGTTGAGCTCTCCTCCCACCCGTTGTTGACCTTACTTTTTATCAGCATCATTCTCTCATCACTCCCCCATCTCGACCTAGGTTACTTTTACAAAGTCTTTAGGTGGCTTCGTTAGCCCTAGATTGGCTTGATTGAGCTTTAAGTGGGTTTGGATGTACCTTGATACGGTAACTTGGGCTTGAGTTTAGCTCAAATTAAATTTCACCCGAAAATAAAAAAAAATAATTTAAAAAAAAAACTCTAAAATAAAACTATAATGAAATAAAATATTAATTTAAATGAACTCAAAATTAAATTTTAAAATCGATCTATTATTAATAATATTTAACTGAAATTTTTAAATATCCAAATTAGATTAAAATTCAAAACAAATTTATTGAAGTCGTACTAAAAATCTCCAACTAAGAAGTCACACATACATATACATTTATGGGTGCATATAAATATAAATAAACAAACACACACGCGTGTATACGCGTGCGTACACTCACACACATATTTGTGTATTAAACTTAAAACAAACAATCCTAATGCCTAAGTGAAATCAAAATAATGTAAATTAAAACTAAACTAACCCTAAACATAATGTTAATAAGGCTTAAACATTAAAACCGAATATAAATCTAAATCATACTTAAATTAAATCTAAACTAAATAAAAATCTAAATTCTAAACTAAACCTTAAAACCAAAATCAAACCTTAAGTGAAACTAAAATTAAATTTAAACTAACTAAAACTTAACCTAACTTATTTTAAAATCAACATAAACTAAAATCAAACCCAAATGGATCCTAAATGAAACCAAAACAAAACCTAAAATTAAATCCAACCTAAACTAAATTAAATCATACATAATGCTAACTTAAATTAAAGTTAAACTAAATAATCTTTAATTCAAACTAAATAATCCTAAATCAAATTAAAACTTAAACTAATCAAACTTATCTTAAACTTATACCAAACGTAACCTAAAATCAATGTAACTTAAATTAACTAAACTTAGCCCATTTGGGCTAACCATGCCTTTGCCCAAGCTAGCTCGTTGCTAACCCTACCTGGCCCAAAGCATACCCCATGGCCAATCTAGGTCTAAACATCATACCTCGACTGCTTAATAACATCTTATTGGTTGTCTAAGCCTTCTCTAGGATTGCCCATATGGCTCTGGCCACCTTAGTTACCTACGAGAGTCGTGGCAACCAGCTCAGACCAAACTGAGAGCAACCATGAGGTCCCTCCATGCCACATGGCCTTCCTCCACCAACCAAGATCACCACTTCTTCTATCATACTATGGTCGTATGGCCACCTTGGCCAAAAGGGTTGTCTCCACTCTCCCACTCCCTATACTGCTTTTTAGAGTCCAGCACCCCAAAGGTTAACTCAAATGGTCTCCCACCGTTAGATCGGCTTCCTTGGAGGTGTAAAATGATCAATTGACCCTCCACTAGTTAGCCATGAACATAAAGAGGAGGAGAATATTGAATTGATAGAGGGACACATGATTTTATCGAATTAAGGTCACACGCACTCTATAGTTCAAGGTGATAACTTATGTCATTTCCCTCATCTCCCAACACTCTAAAATGCTCCCGCAACTAACTCCAACAAACCTATGCACGGTGTTAGTCTCCAGAGAAACTTGAACATCTTCGACCATTGGTGTATGAAGGAAAAGTGCACATAACATCCACACGAAGCTTCTAGCTTATGTGGAATCCACTCTTACCCATACATTTGAGGTAATCTCCTTCCCATTCTTCTTGTCATTCAACTTTAAAACTTAGAGGCCAAAGCCTAGGTTAAGGGGTAGAGCTATAGGGTAAAAACATACGCCTTCATTCCCTAATCCTTTTGGATCAAAATCTGGCCTTCAGAGCAGCTAAATCAAGTAGATTCATGTGAATGGACTTCGTTCCTTTGCAAGAGGTAGGCCATGAAATCGTGTTTGTCCATTACCTACTATTTTGGATGGACAATTATAATTTAATAATATAGAAAACCATGCGACCATGGGACCCCATCCCATTACCATGGAATTATTAGATGATTGCCACGAGAAAAGGGTGGTCGTCTCAGCTGCCATGTGGTGGCTGACGTGACACCCTTATTAAATCCTTTAACTGATCTATTAAGATTCTATTTAATCGCATAAACTTTAAACAATCATAGAAAATAAAATAAAAATCAAAAAGATAAAATGAAAAGTAAGGAATACTCATTTCAGTGTGCTCTTCCTCAGAAAAATAAAAGCCTCAATTTTTCACGCTTAAATTGGGTTAATTTAAAAATCCTAAAAATCAATAAACTGAAATTAAAATTTAATCGGACCTAATTAAGTCTCCAAACTTTGGTGAGATCTCACTCAGGTTGAGGTGGACCAGTGAGAATTTTTTCAATATTTTTGGATTTCAATTTGGGGTTTTTTCTCAAATATGCCCTAAATCCTTAATTGAGTTAACTAACTGTTCAACGTTAATTATTTAAACTTTAATTAATTTTCATAATCCCTAAAATGTGTTAATCTTAATTCTAATTACGTTTCTTATGTCTTAGATGGAAAATTTAGGATTAACTTTCTTGGATTTAAATGATTAGGGATTTTAATTAAATTAAATTTATTAAATAATTTATTTATTAATTAATAATATTAACTTAATAAATCTTAAACTTTTAATTTAATTCATTTGGGTGACCCTTCACTACACGATTTTCTTTTCTATAAAATTTTGAAAATGGAAAGTAGTTAAAGCCATTTAAAAATATAAAAGTATTTAAGTGAATATTAAATATTAAATATTAATTTTAATTAAAAATATCTTTAAATCACCTTAACCTCAAAAATTCAAAGGAATTAAACAACTTCAACAAATTTTAGGAAATGTTAACCATAATATTTTTGAATAAACAAGAAAATAATAAAAATATTTTATTATTTAAAATAATTTTTGAATTTTAAAAGTCCAAAAATTTTATTAATTCTCTAATAAATCAACTAGATAATTATAATGCTAAAATTCCTGAAATTTTCAAAGTAAACTTAAGAAGAGATCTTTAATGAAGTGATCAATATTAAAAAAATGTTCAAGAGTTATCTTAATTTTGAGTAATTAACGACTAATTAAGTAATTAATTAATAAAAAATAATTCAAAATTGTTTATAGTTTCTAAAATTGATCTTCTAATTATAAATGACATTAGAAGATAATTTAATAAAAAATTAGGCATAATTTGGATGATTTAACCTTAAGTAAGAAAACTTTAAGCTTAATCAACATGAACATAAGAAGCGCTGAGTGATCCCCTAATCACCATTCTTTTGAGATTGACTTTAAACTTTTTTGCATGGGCTTTTAGGAGCTTGAACCCTCCACCCTTCACTTAGAATTTTATAACACCTTTTTGGAATCCAAAGTTGATTGATATGCATCAAATTTTAATACTATTCAAGCTTTAATTCCAGCATTTTTCTTCTTCAAATATATGATTTTACACTTTTAGAAGGTTGTGATTGCATTTTGCAGGCTATAGGAGGACTATCACAAAAAATGGACCGAAAATGATAGACTTTGAGAAAATCAACACTAGCATAACCACACTTGAATCAGGTGTGGCCACGCCGCTTGAGTAGCGTGGTCACGCCCAAATACTGAAGTAGATGCGCACTTTGGAGCACCCAGTGCAGCCACACCAAAACCTAGGTTGATCATGCCACCCAACCCAAGCAGGTGACATAATTATGCCATATGACGGGCTTGGTCATGTCTGGGCATATTTTTGTTTTGAAAATTTTTAATGCAGGACTCTGACGAATTAAGAAATATTTTTAATTAATTCTATAAAATCATTGTAATTAGAAGATTGAGAGAGATTTTTTGATAGGTAATTGCAGAGGAGGCTATGGTTCAGAGGGAGGATTCTTCTCTTCTTCCAAATTTTCTTTTGTCTGTATTTTCTGAGAGTGTTGTGAGAGAAATTAGAGGTTATTCTTGTAAGAAAGAAGATCAAAGAGCTATAAGTAACTTTTATTGCAATAAAAATGTTTCTTATAGATTTTATTTTTATGAAATCTTCTTTATTTTTTCTCTCGAGCCATGAGTAGCCAAACAATTTTTCGTGCCTCTGTGATTCTTGGGATGGCTTTCTTGGTTTGATTTTTATTTTGGATTTCTAGTATCATTTTATGTGCATTGCATTGTTAAGAGTTGTTGGTTAATCTTTTGTTCTTCGTTTACTCATAACCTAACTAGTTAGGACGTTAACTCCATAGTGATCTACAATTTTGACATAAGCGAGCGAAGCTATTAGATTAACATGAGATCTAAATAAAATATGAATATTTTATTGGGGAGCAGAAGCCGTCTTTATAGAATTTCAGATCTTCTTGGGACCTAGACATAATCTTAAAAAGAACTCAATATCTCCGGTTGACAACCACCATGAAAGAGAAGTTTGTATGAAAATCAAGTCAAGTGCCCCACTTAAATCGTAGAGGCACAATCTTTATTACTATTGGAAAAATACCAACAAAATTTAATCCACGTTTTCTTCTTTTGTTTTGCTTCTTCAAAATTTGTTAGACTTAAATTTTTATTTCCTTGCTTTCTGAAATCGCCAAACTAGGTTGGAATATTTAGTAAACTAGAGTTTGTGCATTTTCAAAATCATTTATTAACGAGCTTCCATGTGGGATCAAGACGCAGTACTTTTTTACCGCATGAATACATGAGTACTTGAGTTGTGCGGTCAAATTACTTTGCCATAAGTTTGTCACCTTTGTCAAGGAAACTATGTTAAATAAAGTTTTGAAACATAAGAGAACTATGGTTGACCAGCTGGAAATCTAAGTTTAGTTTTTATTTTTGTTTCTGTTTATGTGTATGTGATTTTTCTTTCTTATTCTTTTCATATTTTTTGTTGCACTATATCGTTCTATGTTCTTCTTTGTAGGTGATGAAAAATTAAAAAAAAAAAAAGAAAAAAGAAAAAAAGCTAAAAAAATAAATGTTGATGTTAATTATTTTATTTTCCTGCATTTGTTTGAGCTTTGCATTTTTCTTTTGATTTTGTGTTGAACCGCCACTTGTGTGTGTCATTTGGAGTCACTTACTTGTAAGTTTCTTTAGGTCCCTTATAATTGTGTTGTAAGAGGCTAGCTGTTGTCTAAGCCTTATGGCGAAGCCTATGATTTGATCGAGGAGATGATTACCAATAACTTTCAATAACCTATTGAGAGGGTGCAACCCAAGAGGGTAGCTAGTGTGCATGAAACTAATGTTTTGATAATCCTAGCTAACAAGGTTGTTGCCATATCCAAAAAAATTGGATAATCTCACTATAAATGCAGTACAAGCCCCACTACAGGTAGAGGAATTTGGAGATGAGACTTTGATAAACCATATCACCTCTGCTTTAGAAGCTTTGAATGTTATAGGAAACCATAATTAGGCCAATAACCCTTAATAAAAAAACTTATAATCTTAGATGGAAACAACATCCCAACCTGTAGTACAACAACAATCATGAAGCCAATTTAAGGGGAGGAGCACAAAACCAATTTGCTTAAGGACAAAGACTAGCCTAACTTCCAGGATTTTACCTAAATCAAACCAAAAGCTAGCTTCATTGGAGGAGTTGGTGAGACAGTTCCATCTGATAACACAAAGTCATGGGGTAGCCGTTAGGAACATTGAGGGACAATTGGGAGATATAGTGAACTGTTTCAACCATAAGACTCCAGGAGCACTCCCTAGTAACACCGAAGTAAACCCTAAGGAGCAGACCCAGTAGGGAGTTAGATGAAACTTCAATAACTATGAATATGTCCATAGATGTGGAAATTGATTTGGAAAAAGCAGAGGAAAGGCCTGCTAAGGAAACGAAAAAACCTGAAACCCTTAAGAAGAAAGAGCCAGAGAGACTTCCACCCTCATACCCTTAGAGGTCACATAGGTAAAAATTGGTTCAACAATTTTCTAGGTTTCTAGAGGTCTTCAAAAAAGTTAACTATAAATATTTCTTTTACTAACGCCCTAGAATAAATGCCTAGTTGTGCCAAATTTATGAAGGATGTGTTAATTCGAAAAAATAAAATTAGGGAATGGATAGACAGTGACACTAAAAAAAGAGTGTAGTACAATATTGTAGAAGTCACCTGAAAAGATGGACTCTAATATTTTCACTATCGCGGTAAAGTGAATTCTCAAGCACTTGAGGGAAAATATAAACATGACACTTTGTTATGAAAGTGTAGGGATCAGTCTACAGGGATATGTATATTCATATATAGCAAAAGATGTTGACAGTAGAAGAAGTATAACTGGGTATGTATTTACGTTGGGGAACACCAAGGTGAGTTGGGTTTCTAGGTTGCAAAAGATCGTTGTACTTTCAACTATGGAGGTCGAATATACTACTATCAGTGAGATTAACAAGGAGATGATTTGACTACAAAGTTTCATGAGGAGATTGGAAAACTCTACAATGACAACATGAGTGCAATTTATCTTATTAAGAACACTGCTTTTCAAGCCAGGATGAAACACATTCAGCTGAGTATCATTTTATTCGCCCTTTACTTGATGATTGACCATTGTTCCTAGAGAAGATACACACAACTCAGAATCCTATGGATATGTTGATGAAGGTGGTGACTGATCCCGACTGTTTATATGCAACAGTATAACTATATATTTGATTATATTTTTCATTTATCTTTCATCACTTTGCAACAATACCAAAAATTTGATCCTGGAGAAAATAAGAATTTAACTTTTTAATTAATATATATTGTGATACTATGCAAATATACGTCTTGTTATCAAGTAATATATGACTTTTTGATTAAGCCCTGAATATCGAACCCACAGAGATTGTTCACAATATGCAATAATTAAAGTAACAAACTTTCTACTTTAAAAAGAAAAATACTTAAGCTATAATTTTTATCACAAGAATGAAATTTAAACTCTTTTTGGTATTTTTTATGCTTGAAAATCAAATAAAAACTTATTAAAGATCAATTGAGTTTATGTGAAAGAAAAGCATTGAATACGAAATATCCTTCTCCTTATCATGAATCAGTAATAAGTATAAGAATTCAATTGTGAAAGTATTCAAATTGTGTTGTGTCAAATAAGAGCAATATTATTGTTTATCCTTACTAGAGATGCTATAAAGAACATTGACTAATTTAAAGTTTGAATACTTCTGAAGACCGGTTAGACAGGGAAGATACTAGCTCTCACTCTAGAGTTTCCTCGGTTCCCTTCACTTTAAAGTCCTCTAACTCTACATCCTTCAAAGACTATTTTCCTATTTATTTGCACTCAATCATATGAACCACATTCTCATTCATACAATCTCATGTGATTCTTTCCAATTGTTGACTGAGACAATATCATCCTAGTTCTTACATGTTCTCACAACAAATTTTAACATCTAAATGGGCCAGATCAATAAGTAAATGAAGTGCATGAAATTAAATCATCACAACTTCTTCCAACATTAAAGATTAATACTCTCCACAACTTTCATCCAACACTTTAATTACTTATCATTTTAAGGAGAAATATAACGAAAACTACTTAAAATCCATGTAGAAAACAAAACCACACTTTAGTATAAAAGAAGAAATCCTTGTCAAACAAACAGCAAGTCTCAACTAAAACCAAAAGTAGTCTCAAAACAAAAAGATAAAAAATTATCTCAAGTTCTCCACCAAACTATTGAAGTTCCTTTAAATCTCTTCTCTTTACAATCACTAAAAATAAACTAGGAAAAATAATAAAATAAAAGTAAAAGTGGTGCCTGAAAATCTCTTCGAACTAACTCCCCAAATTGATGAACTTTCAAAACTTTCCAAGTATTTTCAGGACTCTTTTTAAAGTCCTCTCTGCTTTCTTTTATAGTTTTCCAAGAGGTGCCTTGGAAACTCTTCAAAATATGTCTAGATTCGATG
>JXCR01006649.1:248688-259231 GCA_002079205.1 Phalaenopsis hybrid cultivar
ATAAAGAAAACTACTCAGAATCCATGGAGAAAACAAAACCACACTTTAGTTTAAAAGTAGAAATCATTGTCAAAATAACAAGAAGTCTTGATTAAAACCAAAAGTAGTTTAAAACAAAGATACAAGCTTATCTCAAATCCTCCACCAAACTCTTGAAGTTCTTTTGAATCTCTTCTCTCTTATAACACTCTTAACTCTCAAAATAAAACTAAAAACAAAAGAAAAAATAATTTTATGATGCCTGAAATTTTCTCCAAAAGTTTCTCCACAAACTTCTTCAAGAACTTTTCATGACTCTCCTAAAAGTCTCAACTTCCTTCTTTTATAATTTTCCAAGAGGCGTAATGGTATCTCTTCAAAATGTGTCCTGATTCGATGTATTTACCAAGGGATGTCTCCTTTCACAAGTCCTTTAATTATATATTTGTCTCATTTTAGCCAATATGTGCCTCAAATGTCCCTTTGAAATTCATTAAAATGAATTAACCCGTCAAGGAACTGCCACTGAAGCTTAAGCGTGGGGCCTTTGACACTTAGACACGACCTTCTCTATTTCACCGGCGCGTAAACGCCAGATCTGGCGCTTAGGTGTCAAAATACTTTTGCACCATTTTTTGCATTTTTACTCCAGATTTGATCCTTTTTCAATCCTTTTAGCATTTTTCACCTTTTTACTTATACTTGAAAGAAAACACACAAATATCTTCCATTAAAGCGCAATATCTCAAAAATAGGTATAAAAATGTGTCTCATAATATAATTTAGGTGTATCAGTTTGCCACCGACCTGTTGACCTCACTTTTGGTTGAGGTCTAGAAATTTCTTTAGTAGCCTAGGTCTACTATATATTTAGGAGTATCAAAATCCCCCAAACTTAAAATGTTACTTGTCTTCAAGTGACACTTCAATCTTTAAAAACTAACTCAAGTGACACTAATCTTTAAAAACCACAAATAAGTAATCTCCCAAACTTAAAATGTTACTTGTCCTTAAGTGACACTTCAATCTTTAAAAACCAAATTGACTATTGAGAAACTGAAGCTATGCTTGGTTTCAGTTGAGTTTCATGAAGGTTGAGATTATGAAGGTGTTGGTACAAAGGACTAGTGCTAGGTGCAATCAGTCTCCAAGTAGGAGATTGTTATGTTGTGGAGCCTGATTGAAATACCCACGTATAAGTGACAATGCATAAGCATCGGTTATGGGCGATCAAGCCCCCGTTGGGCATAGTTTAGCAGGGAGGTCGTAGCAATAGACGCTTATGTACCCATTATATCGTGGGCGCAACAATGGAGTTGGTGTATAGGCGCCAACCCTTGGGCACCTAAGAGCTCTACTTGGCACTTCAATCCAAAAAGCTTGGTGCATAGGCGCCAAGTCCAGGTGCTAGTTGTTTGCGAACAACTTGTGTTCGGCTCTTTTTGGCTCGAATTACTACACATCAATTATATATATATATATATATACATATTAAGAGTATTATTTTTAAATAATTTNCGTGATGCTTTGTGTCATTGACGTGAAAAAGCAAGCAACTACTATGTTTAGTTCCAACCTCATTTTCTAAAAATTTCAGTTCTTGTTTGGTTTGATATTGTCATTCTATCAGGAGTTGCATGCCATATTTAATCATTATGGAGTTATTTTGGCCTAAATACTGTCAAATTACATAGCCGCAATCATGAACATCATAATTTTTTGTTGTTAGTTAATGGAGCTCTGTATCTATGTATTTGTGTTCCTGGTAAGCACGGATGGCTATGTTTAGTTTGCCTATGTCGGCAAGTTTTAGTTGTTAGGGCTAGAAAATAATGTGAAGGGCTAGAAACTTTGTTTACTTTAGTTCTCCTCCCTTACAGTTGTACGTTTAGACCATTTTTTCTAGCATTGCTCCTGCCAAAATAAAGAAGAAAGTGTCGAATTCAGTATTGGTTGAAGCTAGGGAGGTTGAAGGGTGTCAACTTTCGATCCACCGATGCCTTGATTTGGTAAATGTCAAGTGGGTGTTATAATCAAATGCTTTCGAATGAATGAAACAAGAGGATTGAGTTGCCTCTGATACTCAAAAGGAAGAACAAAAGGCAATTTTTGCTTCCTGACAACAAAGAAGAAGGCCCGTCCAATCGATCGTGCTAAATCTGCTTGCCCCAAAACTGTTGGAGTGTTGGGCCGACAAAAATCTCTAGTGACTCGTTTTGAGGAAGATATGGAATTATAAATAGTTTATTCTATATTTGATTCTTTCATTATTTTTTGAAGGATAGCCACTGGCAAGCTAATCTTTATTGAGAGGAAAAGTGCTATGACGCCCATTAAAAGTTCTCTGTTAGNGTTGAGGAAGATATGGAATTATAAATATTTTATTCTATATTTGATTCTTTCATTATTTTTTGACGGATAGCCACTGGCAAGCTAATCTTTATTGAGAGGAAAAGTGCTATGACGCCCATTAAAAGTTCTCTGTTAGTTGTAAGTCTTTCATGCACACAACACCAAGAGGCTGAGAGGACATAGAGCATGGAAGAGTCAAGCTGGAGCAAAGGAAGGTATTTGATGGAGAGAAAAAGAAACATCTACCACCCCTCAATCAGCCGCTCCTTCTTTCATTGATCTTCTTGCCATAGCTTAAGCAACTTGTCCTTCTCTGGCTAGCCCGAGTGAACCTAAGTCTGAGTCTAAGCCTCACAACCAAGAGGAGGTGCATCATAAAGGGAAGGCACCCATAATTATTTGAGGGACTTACCTCCTCCCCCGTCTTGGAAGAAGCGTAATGGATCTACACTTAAGTGGGTTACAGTGCAAGATAAGGAGGCAAAAGTTGAGCACCATCTTACACAGATAGTTCACCTTAATCAATTTTAAGAAAGATNGGGGAAGGCACCCATAATTATTTGAGGGACTTACCTCCTCCCCCATCTTGGAAGAAGCGTAATGGATCTACACTTAAGTGGGTTACAATGCAAGATAAGGAGGCAAAAGTTGAGCACCATCTTACACAGATAGTTCACCTTAATCAATTTTAAGAAAGATTGATATTTTGACTCCCCTGATGTGGCTCTTTATCCATGCTATCTGGTCTCATGCTTATGGGAGGTTCTTATGGAGCACAACTTGTGGGGCCTTTGTCGGATTATTGATAGGTATCAACTGATGGCCAAAGAAATTTCTCATTTTCAGATGATGGCCGTTCTCTTGGAGCACAAAGAATAACTGGAAACAGGGGAAAAGCTATCTACAACCAATGATAGAGCAAAGACAATGGAGGNCCACATGATGGTTGTTCTCCTGGAGCACAAAGAATAACTGGAAACAGGGGAAAAGCTATCTACAACCAATGATAGAGCAAAGACAATGGAGGAGTGGGTGGTGATAGTGAAGATTTCCTCTTGGTCACTCGAGAGAAAAATCAACTCATGCAAGAGAAGATGGCCACATTGAAGACATCTGATGAGTTGTTTGTTGAGCTCTCCTCCCACCGTTGTTGACCTTACTTTTTATCAACATCATTCTCTCATCACTCCCCCATCTCAACCTAGGTTACTTATACAGAGTCTTTAGGTGGCTTGGTTATCCCTAAATTGGCTTGATTCAGCTTTAAGTGGGCTTGGATGTACCTTGATCAGGTAACTTGGGCTTGAGTTTTGCTCAAATTAAATTTCAACCAAAACTAAAAAAATAATTTAAAATGCAAATTCTAAAATAAAACTATAATTAAATAAAATATTAATTTAAATGAACTCAAAACTAAAATTTAAAATTGATCTGCTCTTAATAATATTTAACTGAAATTTTTAAATATCCAAATTATATTAAAATTCAAAACAAATTTATTAAAGTCGTACTCAAAATCTCTAAGTAAGAAGTCACACATGCACATACATTTATGGGTGCATATAAATATAAATAAACAAACACACACTCGTGCGCACGCGTGCGCACCCTCACACACATATTTGTGTATTAAACCTAAACCAAACAATCCTAATGCCTAAGTGAAATCAGAATAATGTAAATTAAAACTAAACTAACCCTAAACATAATGTTAATAAGGCTTAAACATTAAAATCAAATATTAATCTAAATCACACTTAAATTAAATCTAAACTAAATAAAAATCTAAATTCTAAACTAAACCTTAAAACCAAAATCAAATCTTAAGTGACACTAAAATTAAATTTAAACTAACTAAAATTTAACCTAACTTAATTTAAAATCAGCATAAACTAAAATCAAACCCAAATGGATCCTAAACGAAACCAAAACAAAACCTAAAATTAAATCCAACACAANCACTAAAATTAAATTTAAACTAACTAAAACCTAACCTAACTTAATTTAAAATCAACATAAACTAAAATCAAACCCAAATGGATCCTAAACGAAACCAAAACAAAACCTAAAATTAAATCCAACATAAACTAAATCATACCTAATGCTAACTTAAATTAAAGTTAAACCAAACAATCTTTAACACAAACTAAACCATCCTAAATCAAATTAAAACTTAAACTAATCAAACTTATCCTAAACTTATACCACACGTAACCTAAAATCAATGTAACTTAAATTAATTGAACTCAAGCCCATTTGGGCTAAACCATGCCTTTGCCCAAGCTAGCTCATTGCTAACCCTACCTGGCCCAAAGCTTACCTCATGGCCAATCTAGGTCTAAATATTATACCTCGACCGCTTAATAACATCTTATTAGTTGTCTAAACCTTCTATAGGATTGCCCATGGCTCTGGCCACCTTAGTTACCTATGACGGTCGTGGCAACCAGCTCAGACCAACCTGAGAGCAACCATGAGGTCCCTCCATGCCACATGGTCTTACTCCACCAACCAAGACCACCACTTCTTCTATCATACTCTGGTTGGATGGCCACCTTGGCCACAACCAGTCAAAAGGGTTCTCCACTCTTCCACTCCCTATACTGCTTTTTAGAGTCCAACACCCCAAAGGTTAACTCAAAAGGTTTCCCACCATTAGATAGGCTTTCTTGGAGGTGCAAAATGATCAATTGACCCTCCACTACTCAGCCATGACTATAAAAAGGAGGAGAATATTGAATTGATAGAGGGACACATGATTTTATCGAATTGAGGTCACACACACTCTATAGTTCAATGTGATCACTTATGTATTTTCCCTCATCTCCCAACACTCTAACATGCTTTCGCAACTAACTCCAACAAACCTATGCATGGTGTTAGACTCCAGAGAAACTTGAGCATCTTTGACCCTTGGTGTATGAAGGAAAAGTGCACATAGCATCCCCACGAACCTTTTAGTTTATGTGGAATCCACTCTTACCCATACATTTGAGGTAATCTCATTCCCATTCTCCTTGTCATTCAACTTTAAAACTTAGATGCCAAAGCCTAGGTTAAGGGGTAGAGCTATAGGGTAAAAACATACGCCTTCATTCCCTAATTCTTTTGGATCAAAATCTAGCCTCCAGAGCAGAAAAATCAAGCAGATTCATGTGAATGGACTTTGTTCCTTTGCAAGAGGTAGGCCACGAAATCGTGTTTGTCCATTACCTAATTGTCGGCACTATTTTTGGTGTGGAGTTTGCCCGTAAGAAGCTGTCGGTCATCGGAATTGAAATCCCGTNGTCTACCTCTGCTTCCGTAGAACTATAATTTTGAATAAAAACTCAAAGTCTCCGGTGAAAAATTATAAAATAAGCTGATTAACTCTGGAGTAAGAGGTACCAACTTCCCTCTAACCATAACTCGATCGTCCTCAGCCTCTGGGAGATTTGCATAAAACTCCCTTACAACAGAAATCACTACGACAACAGAGAAATAATAAAACTGTTCCCACTGTCGGCGGGCATCAGGTCCTCTACTACTCCACTTGGACTCTTGAAACATCGCTCTTGAATCAATTTTCATTACTGTAGAGCATCACCATATCAATCCTCAGCTTTTGAACTGACAAATTTGCTCGAATCAAATGGGCTCTTTCCTCTACTCCTTTTCATTTTTGGTGACATTCTATAAATTTGATAAATTCCAAAAATAAATATAAAAATTAAGTTTAAATCACTAAACTAAACTTCCAAAAGCACTAACTAAACTTCCCAAGCAATTTCCATAGACTTTTCTTCATTTTTCACAATGAATAGTAAATTTTCGAAATCTTCCAAATGTGCTTAAAATATATGGTGAAAATCCAAATATTTTGCATAGAAGTAAAGCTCTTATCTTAAGGAACTTCAATCTAGCAAATATCACTCGATTCCACCAAGAAATCTTCAAATTCCACTTGCGATAGCCCTCAAAATCTTGAACTTGAGTTGGGGAAGACGATAGGAGGTGTTAAAAGTGGTATTTTTGGACTTAAAATTCACTTTTAACCATTTGCAAACCAGTTTTTGTGAATCGGTTCTTAAGCGCAGGCACGTGGCGCTTAGGCGCCTGCCTCTCTTGTTGGCTCGCGTTTAAGCGCGAGATGTAGCGCTTAGGCGCCAGTGCACAATTTTTTAAATTTTTAAATTTAAGTAAAATGCACTATTAGCCTATGTAAACTACCCCTAAATGGTCTCATAACACTTAAATGACTTTTTTTACTTCCTATAACTCCCTTCTCTCTCAAAATTCTCCATAATAATTAATTCAATTTGAGGCTAAAAATAAAATAAATTTTCATAAAAACAAACTTATATTTATTCACAAACAAGTACAGACACATTTAATACCTAGTTCTCTCTCCAAATAGTCTTGGATAAGAAAATTTTCCTAAGTACAAAAGACTTAACAGACATCTACAATTAAACACATAAGTGATAGAAACACTAAACACAAGACATAAACACTTAAATTAAGAAGATGACTCGAAACACATAATTCCTAACACTTAACTTAATGTAACTCTTCATTAGAAGGAACGAATTCTGGTCTCTCAGTAGTCGCTCCAGGAATATAGAGTTGATAAAACAGACGGTGGTGGCAAGCTCTAATACTATCATCTTCGATACGCTTTTGCTTAAGGAACATCGCCTTATTAGCTTCCTCTATATAATTGGTATGGTTGAATTGAATCTTAAGTCGCCACCTAATATGTTCTAGAGGAGCATGCAATTCAAGCACATTAGTCTCTAATACAGATAAAGTATTCTCCATCTTATTGATATTCTCCGATATTCCATTAATACTAATGGCTATGAAACTATTATACATCTCCTGTGCACTTTGACTAATGAACTTCTTCTTTATGGATTCTTCCTTCTTGTCGGCACTATTTTTGGTGTGGGGTTTGCCCGTAAGAAGCTGTCGATCATCGGAATTGAAATCACGTTGCCCGCTTCGGAAGGACGTGTTAAAAAATTTTAGTTTTGAAAAAGATGAAGTCAAACTGACCCCATAATTTTCATATTTTAGATGAAAGAGTGCTTTACCTCAAATTCTGTATCGATCCCGAAGGATGAACACAAGAGTTGAGGGTGAGGCTTGATCAAATAAACTAGAGAAAGTTATGACATATGTNATAAGTTAGAAATTTGAGTTCAGGGTTGTGAGCGATTGTGGGTGCACATAAGTGTAGTGAGTGCCTTAGCTCCAGACCAACACCTACTAGCCTAAGGTCCAGAAAATGCACCCTCACCACTAGAAATTCTACCATCTTCTCTACTCAACTTGAAGTTCCACATGTTGGTCTCAACCTCTAAATACTTAGTAGGTGGACGTCCACTGGCGAAACTCAGGCTGGCCGCCCTTAGGACTGCTAGACCTTAAGGTTGACCCTGGGTGTTGGTCTGGAGCTAAGGCACTCACTACACTCATCTACACTCACTACACTCATCTACACTCACAATCACTCACAACCCTAAACTCAATTTCTAGCCTAGGTCCCTTGATCTTTTTGGGATACTCATGTAGATGGTCCCCGAAACCTACCAGCCCTAGGACTATGGTTTGGCTAAGACCACTATGTAGAGGACCCAAAATGGGGTTTCCATTATTCCATGGCTTTGTATATGGTTGGTACCTCAACTATACCAAAATACCCATCTTGGTCTTTTGTCCTTAAAACACCCCCAATTACCAAGATACCCCTCCATAGTCCAAAATCCCAAAAATTCCAAAAATTCTCAAAAAATCTCAGTAAATCCCAAATATCCCAATTTCATTTTTCTCAACTAGCACATGACCCAATTTGGCCAATTTGACCATCTTTAACCAAAATCCCCAAATTTGTCTTTAAGGGCCAAAATTTTCCCAAATTCAAGTTAAATGTCCATCAATTTGATCTCAATTGACCCAATTTCAATCCTAAACTCAAATTCACTTTTGATATGACCAACCTAAATCAAATCCAAGCATAATTGGCCCATGATTTGAGCCCAATTTTTATTTAGGTCAAAACCCCAATTTTGATCGTTTGACCTAACCTCATAAAATTGAACTCATATCCTAGTTACTTGGCCCCAATTAATGTTTCAAAATCTTCATAACATTCCTATACATCAAAATCAACCATCAATTGGCATTGGTGAAGTCTCAAATCCATATGATTTTGGCCTAAATTTAAAATTCCCAAATTTAGCCCCAAATTGGCTAAGTCCCCAAATTTCACCCAATTGATTGCCTACCCCCAAATTGGCATCCAATTCATGTTGAAAACTCTTCATGAGGTCCCTATTTACTATTTACAATAATCAATTTGGACTTATCCCAAGGCTAACCCAAGCTAGACCCAAGCCTAGCCCAACATGACCAAATTGATTAAAATCAAAATTCCCTCAAATTGACCCTTCAATTGAACTCAAAACCACTTCCATTCTTGACCAAGGTTGTTCCTTATGATCATCTACACCAAATACAACATTTATTTGGGCCAATTTACATGGTTAATCTAGCCCAAACCTAAGTTTTGGTCATTTGCACCCACTTGGACCCATGCACTAAATGTGACCAAACCACCCTAATGTCACCAAATTAACTCCATCACATCCATTAGTTGGACTTAGTGACCAGTCCAAACACCACGAAACCACCTAAATCAAGTCATGACCAAAGGTCCTCCAAATCAAGGGATATTATTTCCAAAAATGCATGTGCTTAAGATATCCTTACCAAAATTNATTCAAATGAATTTACTAAACTCAACTTAATGAGTTCCATAATTTCATTTAGACCGTGGGAAACCCTAAGCAACCGTAGGTTACCTCCTCCGAGGGGTTCCCGATCTTCCGATAGAGACGTTTTAATTAAACGAACTTACTAAACTCAACTTAATGAGTTCCATAGTTTCATTTAGACCGTGGGAAAACTCGTTAAACCGTAGGTTACCTCCTCCGAGGGGTTCCCGATCTTCCAATAGAGACATATTAATTTAGTTAACCGTAGGTTACCTCCTCCGAGGGGTTCCCGATCTTCCGATAGAGACGTTTTAATTTAGTGCCGTAGGTTACCTCCTCCGAGGGGTTCCCGATCTTTTAATAGAGACGTTTTAATTTAGTTGAAGTTGTATTTTTTGTGATGTTTTGTGATTAGTTTTGAATGTTTTGAAATATTGTGGGGTATTTTTGTTTAAAATTTTTTTTTTGGTTTTGGTTTTGGTTTTATTTTATTTTTAACATGCAAGTGTTTTTATGAAGTAAGTATGGTACAATCATAAAAGAAAAGCAGTAGAAAAGTACAAGAAAGACTGTAAAACGTTGTAAAAGTGTAGCTGACGAGTCTTCTCGTTCCACCACCTGAAACTCAAAATGCATGTCAGAGCATTTATGTATAATGACGAGTCTTCTCGTTCCACCACCTGAAACTCAAAATGCATGTCAGAGCATTTATGTATATTAGCGAGTCTTCTCGTTCCACCACCTGAAACTCAAAATGCATATCAGAGCATTTATGTATATAGCTAGAAAAGTATAGTTTTGGAAACCTTCCTAACTCTATGTTGTGTATTGGGGGTCCTTAAATTTTCGAGTCTTCTCGTTCCATCACCTGAAACTCAAAATGCATGTCAGAGCATTTATGTATATAGAGAAGTTTTGAAAACTTTCCTAACTTTATGTTGTGTATTGGGGGTCATTAAATTTTAAGGATAAACGAGTCTTCTCGTTCCACCACCTGAAACTCAAAATGCATGTCAGGTTGTAAAAGTGTACCTGGCGAGTCTTCTCGTTCCACCACCTGAAACTCAAAATGCATATCAGAGGCATTTATGTATATAGAGCGAGTCTTCTCGTTCCATCACCTGAAACTCAAAATGCATGTCAGAGCATTTATGTATATAGAGCTGGAAAAGTTCACCTGAAACTCAAAATGCATGTCAGAGCATTTATGTATATAGAGCTGGAAAAGTAAAGTAACACCTGAAACTCAAAATATATGTCAGAGCATTTATGTATATAGAGCTGGAAAAGTAAAGTTTGGAAACCTTCCTAACTCTATGCTCTGTATTGGGGGTCCTTAAATTTTAAGGATAATATTATTAAGTAAAACATATTAAGTTTAATAGATCCCTAAGGTATTCACCAGGTTAAGAGTAGGGAGCAGGTCCATGCAACCTTCTTAATGTCTGGTAAAA
>JXCR01006649.1:260493-273015 GCA_002079205.1 Phalaenopsis hybrid cultivar
TTATTTTTAGACCTTGGAAAAATATTCCAATGATTACTAAGTGTTTAAGAAATAATTTGGAACATTTCCATGAGTTTAATATTATATGATTTTTTTATTATTTTTTTAATTATTAAAAATAATTAAAAATAACATAAAAATCAATTTTTTATTTTAAAGAGATTTTTATTTTTATTAAATTCCCCTGATATTAGAGAACTAGAAAACTAAATTTCATAATTTTTGGAGTTATATTTTGATTTTTAAAAATCATTTAAGTTACAAATTTGATGGTCACTTTTAAAAATCAGTTAAAAATATTAAATGATCTCCAAATGACTTGAAATTTTTATGGTGAGTTCTCTAACTCATGTACCACAGTAAAGAACAAAAATCAAGTTATTTTAATTTTTGTGTGCTTCAAATTAAATGTTTTAAGTAAACTAAGGTTTGCTCAAAATAGTAATGTTTTGATTTTTAAAAATTATGAAATTATTTCTTAAGACTATTATGGCTATGGGAAACTTACATGAATTTTTGTACAATTTTCTAAGCCACATAAAATTTTCTATAATTAGCTGACTAGAAAATGCATAAAAACTTAGAAAATTAAGATCTCTGTCTAGAAATCTCTTATGTCTTTAGAAAAAAGCTCAAATTGTGCACCTAGACANATTTAAAAATCAGTTAAAAATATTAAATGATCTCTAAATGACTTGAAATTTTTGTGGTAAGTTCCCTGACTCATGCACCAGAGTAAAAAACAAAAATCAAGTTATTTTAATCTTTGTGTGGTTCAAATTAAATGTTTTAAGTAAACTAAGGTTTGCTCAAAATAGTATTGTTTTGAATTTTAAAAATTGTGAAATTATTTCTTAAGACTGTTATGGCTATAGGAAACTTACATGAATTTTTGTAGAATTTTCTAAGCCACATAAAATTTTCTATAATTAGTTGAATAGAAAATGTATAAAAATTTAGAAAATTAAGATCTCTGTCTAGAAATCTCTTATGTCTTTAGAAAAAAGCTCAAATTGTGCACCTAGACAGAGGCTACAACATACAAAAATTTGGGGTCAAGGTGATGAGTCAATATGAATGGAGTGTTCAAAAACCTCTAACACTAATTGATTTTTATAAAATTAAATATGCATCAAATAAGCATGAAATTTATTCCACATGATTTTNGTTTATTTCACATGATTCTTCTCCGTTCACTGAGCAAGAGGGTATTTTTATTTTATTTTTATGAGTTTTCTATAAAAAGTTATGAATTTTTGAAGTTTAGGGGTATTTTCTGAATTTTTTAAATCCCATAATTTTTTACTTAAACCCACGCGCTGACTGGATCATGGGCGGTTCCGAAAGTGTCATGTGTTGCGCTTTGGTTTGCTGCCGCCATCCGCGTCAGAGCTGACTCAGCGCACTGTGTATATACAGGATCTCTGTCCGACACGATCAAGTCCGCCCGATCGATACACGCGCAAATGGACGGCATCCGTTCATCGTCCCTGTCTGGTTCACCCCGAGAGCCGTCCACCTTCAAACGTTAATATCTCACTCGATTTTCAACTGATTTACATGAAATTTTTTTTAAATCATAGATCTGACCAATCTCTACACATCCATATGGTTAATCAAGCATTATTTGTAAGTTTTCTTCACAATACGTGAAACCGAGCTCAAATTTAGGGAAAATGGCCTATACACCTTTGTCCAAAGGTGTGGCCTCAATTGGATGCTTGTGGAATGTTTGCTGAGGTCCAACAAAGCTTATCTAAGCACCAATTGGAGTTCCTTTGAGTTTTGTTTAGAAATCCCAAAAATGGGGTTCAGCCTTATTCTCCACAACAAATGAGGGCTTCGGGGAGGGGGGTTTGATGGGAAAGATTCTTCTTTAGGCCTTGTGAAGGTGTGTGCAAGGATAATTTGATTTTGGTGTGGTTTAGAGTAGTGCCCTGATTTTGAGCTCGATTTTGAGCTCAAAATTGAACTCACAAAGGAGGCTTTGGGGCAATTAATGGTGGAGCCCTTTTTCTCTGTGCTTGGAGAAGAATTTTGGAGATTTTGGAGGAGGTTTTGCTAATCTATGGTGAGTCTTCCTTGTTTGGCCGTGGTGACTCTTCCTTATTTTTTCGTGAGCTCTCTCCACTTCCATAGCCATGTCCATGGCTTTTTTATAGAGTTAGATCAGTTGGGATGCTTGGAGATGAAGTCTAAAGCTCATGATGAGCAAGAAAAATGGCACCATAAGAAATTGGCAAGTGTTGGTGAGTAATTTGGTTTTGCATGAAACTTATCCTTTAATGTTAAGAAAATACTTACCTAAGGGATAAATATCATGGCTAACCCATGGTTAACTTAACTTAACTCTAAAAGATCTAGAGTTTAGCTAAGGTTAAGCTTGGTTGGGAATACCAAGTTTGATTTTCATTATATTTTGGTCATGGGCTAATATGACCAAAAATGGGTTTAGGTTTGTTTAGCCATGTTAATTGGCTCAATTGAATAATGTATTTGTTGTAGGATACCATGAGAAAAAACTTTCATGAAGGGTGAAAGTCATTTTGAGGTCAATTGGTTAATCAATTTGGTGGATTTTTGATTTTTGACCCATTTTAAGCATGTTGGGATAAGTTTGGGTCAAACTTGGGCTAGACATGGGCTAAGTCCAAATTAATTATTGTGTTTGGTGTAAAACATTATGATGAACAACTTTCGTAAATGATGAAAATTGTTTTGAAGTTGATTTAATGGTCAATTTGGATGGATTTTGATGGGTTTTGGATTAAAACCAACATTAGGCATATGAGGCTAATTTTGGTCAAACTTGAGCTAGCTTTGGACTAAGCTCAAATTATTTATTGTGTTTGGTCACAAATGACCTCACAAAGGATTTTCAACAAAAATTGGATGCCAATTTGAGGTTTAGGNGTGGTCACAAATGACCTCACAAAGGATTTTCAACAAAAATTGGATGCCAATTTGAGGTTTAGGACATTCAATTTTAAGATTTGGGGTGTTAGCCAAATTTGGGGCTAATTTGGGGATTTTGTCAAAGATGGTCATGAGATTTGGGATGTTAGCCAATATTGGGGCTAATTTGGGGATTTTGTCAAAGATGATCATATTGACCAAATCACAAAGGATTTTCAACAAAAATTGGATGCCAATTTGAGGTTTAGGGCATTCAATTGTTGATTTGGGGTGTTAGCAAATATTGGGGCTAATTTGGGGATTTTGTCAAAGATAGTCATATTGACCTTTAGGTTGTTAGCCAATATTAGGACTAATTTGGGGTTTTGGTCAAAGATGGTCAAATTGACTAAATTGGACCATGGTGTAGTTGGACAAAATGAAAGTGAGAATATTTTGGATTTATTGGAATTTTTTGGGAGTTTTTGGAATTTTTGGATTTTTGGGATATGGAGGGGCATTTTGGTAATTTGGCAATTTTTTGAAATTTTGGTCAGTTTTGGCAAATTTGGATGTATTTAAAGTGTTTGGAATGAGTTTTGATCAGTTTTGGGTATTTTGGCANAGTATTTTTTATTTTTATTTTATGAGATTTCTAGGAAAAGTTATGAATTTTTGAAGTTTAGGGGTATTTTCTGAATTTTTTAAATCCCATAATTTTATACTTAAACCCACGCACTGACTGGATCGTGGGCGGTTCCAAAAGTGCCATGTGTCGTGCTCTGGTTTGCTGCCGCCATCCGCGTCAGTGCTGACTCAGCGCGCTGTGTATATACAGGATCTCTGTCCGACGCGATCAAGACCGCCCGATCGATACACGCGCGAATGGACGGCATCCGTTCATCGTCCCCGTCTGGTTCACCCCGAGAGCCGTCCACCTTCAAACATTAATATCTCACTCGATTCTCAACTGATTTACATAATTTTTTTTTAAATCATAGATCTGACCAAGCTCTACACATCCATATGGTTAATCAAGCATTATTTATAAGTTTTCTTCACAATACGTGAAACCGAGCTCAAATTTAGGGAAAATGGCCTATACCTTTGTCCAAAAGGTGTGGCCTCAATTGGATGCTTGTGGAATGTTTGCTGAGGTCCAACAAAGCTTATATAAGCACCAATTGGAGTTCCTTTGAGTTTTGTTTAGAAATCCCAAAAATGGGGTTCAGCGTTATCCTCCACAACAAATGAGGGCTTGGGGGAGGGGGGTTTGATGGGAAAGCTTCTTCTTTAGGCCTTGTGAAGGTGTGTGCAAGGATAATTTGATTTTGGTGGGGTTTAGATTAGTGCCCTGATTTTGAGCTCGATTTTGAGCTCAAAATTGAACTCACAGAGGAGGCTTTGAGGGCAATTAATGATGGAGCCCTTCTTCTATGTGCTTGGAGAAGAATTTTGGATATTTTGGAGAAAGTTTTACTAATCAATGGTGACTCTTCCTTGTTTGGCCGTGGTGACTCTTCCTTATTTGTCCGTGAGCTCTCTCCACTTCCATAGCCATGTCCATGGCTTTTTTATAAAGTTAGATCAGTTGGGATGCTTGGAGATGAAGTCTAAAGCTCATGATGAGCAAGAAAAATGGCACCATAAGAAATTGCCAAGTATTGGTGAGTAATTTGGTTTTGCATGAAACTTATCCTTTAAGGTTAAAAAAAATACTTACCTAAGGGATAAATATCATGGCTAACCCATGGTTAACTTAACTTAACTCTAAGGTCTAGAGTTTAGCTAAGGTTAAGCTTGATTGGGAATACCAAGTTTGATTTTCATTATATTTTGGTCATGGGCTAATATGACCAAAAATAGGTTTAGGTTTGTTTATCCACATCAATTGGCTTAATTAAATAATGTATTTGGTGTAGGATACCATGAGAAACAACTTTCATGAAGGGTGAAAGTCATTTTGAGGTCAATTGGTTAATTAATTTGGTGGATTTTTGATTTTTGACCCATTTTAAGCATGTTGGGATAAGTTTGGGTCAAACTTGGGCTAGCCATGGGCTAAGTCCAAATTGATTATTGTGTTTGGTGTAAAACTTCATTATGAATAACTTTCTTAAAGGATGAAAATTGTTTTGAAGTTGATTTAATGGTCAATTTGGATGGATTTTAATGGGTTTTGGATTTAGACCCAAATTAGGCATATGGGCTAATTTGGGTCAAAATTGAGCTAGATTTAGACTAAGCTCAAATTTATTATTGTGTGTGGTCACAAATGACCTCACAAAGGATTTTCAACAAAAATTGGATGCCAATTTGAGGTTTAGGGCATTCAATTGTTGAGATTTGGGTTGTTAGCCAATATTAGGACTAATTTGGGGTTTTGATCAAAGATGGTCAAATTGACTGAATTGGACCATGGTGTAGTTGGAAAAAATGAAATTGAGAATATTTTGGATTTATTGGAATTTTTTGGGAGTTTTTGGAATTTTTGGATTTTTAGGCCATGAAGGGGTATTTTGGAAATTTGGTCATTTTTTGAAATTTTGGTCAGTTTTGGCAAATTTGAATGTATTCAAAGTGTTTGGAATGAGTTTTGATCAGTTTTGGGTATTTTGGCAAAATTTGAGAATTTTGACCAAATTTGTGTCCCAAGGGCAGTTAGGTAATTTGGAGGTGCCTTAGGGCAAAAGACCAAGTTGGGCATTTCAAGTGCAATTGGGTAGAGAACCATTCTGAATGAGTCATGGACCAATGAAATCTCCATTTTGGGTCTCTATGTATTGGTCTTAGCCAGGGTATTGTGAGGGTATGGTGAGGGTATGGTGTACCTTAGCTCCAAATCAACACNTGTCCCAAGGGCAGTTAGGTAATTTGGAGGTGCCTTAGGGCAAAAGACCAAGTTGGGCATTTCAAGTGCAATTGGGTAGAGAACCATTCTGAATGAGTCATGGACCAATGAAATCTCCATTTTGGGTCTCTATGTATTGGTCTTAGCCAGGGTATTGTGAGGGTATGGTGAGGGTATGGTGTACCTTAGCTCCAAATCAACACCCAGGGTCAATCCTGAGGTCAAGTAGCACCATAGGAACTCTCCTTGAGTTCCCTCATAATGTTCTTACCTACTAAGTGCTAGAGGTTAGGACCAATATGTGAAACTTCAAGTTGAGTAAAGAGAAGAGTTTTGAGTTTCTAATGGTGAGGGTACCTTTTCTAGTTTTCTAAGACTAGTCAGTAGGAAAGTCCTATGGCTAGACCTAGGCTACTAAAGAAATTTCTAGACCTCAACCATAAGTGAGGTCAACACTTCTTTTTCAAATCCATATCCCATGAAGACATTTTCTCTAAATCTCTCTCTTTTTTAGACTTTTAGGGTGAAAAATAATCCGGGGTGAAATTACTTCCCAAACCCCTTCTATTTATAATCATAATTCCCCCTAATAACTTCTAGGCAAGACTAGAAACTGCCAAAACACGTTTATTCCAACTAAATTGCAGTTACACCTTCTAGAAATCAAAATTTTTACATGTGATTAAATTGTCGCGCTTAAGCGCCAGTGCACATTTTCGCACCAGTCAACTTAACGTCCAAATTCTTATTCTAACATGTCTATGTCACTAAAAAAAAGTCTAAAAATCATTACTAGCACATAATAAACTCAAAAATACTACCGAAAATTTCTTGATCATACTTAAAACAATAATCAAAGCAAAAAACACACAGATAACTATGGGTTGCCTCCCACAAACCGCTTGGTTTTACGGCGCCAACCCGACGTAACATGTGCTCATTCTGGTTGACCCAACATCATTCCATCATTATATTTATTCTAGTCTCTTATATAATAAGGTTTCAGCCTATGTCCATTCACTTTAAAAATTTTCTCATAATTAGGATCTTTAATATTCGCAGCTCCATAAGGATAAAGTTTTATTACAACAAATGGGCCCATCCAGCTGGACTTAAGTTTGCCTGGAAATAATCTTAACCTTGCATTATATAGCAAAACTTGTTCCCCTGGCTGAAAATTTTTAGTAAGAATCTTTCGATCATACCATTTTTTCATATTTTCTTTATAAATCTTAGCACTCTCATAAGATTCATTCCTTATCTCTTCAAGCTCATTTAATTGTAACAATCTTTTCTCACCAGCATCTTTTAAATTATAAATGAACTCTTTAATTGCCCAATATGCTTTATGCTCAAGTTTAACTAGTAAGTGACAAGCTTTCTCAAATTTTAGCCTACATGGGAACATTCCTATAGGAGTTTTATATGCAGTGCTATAAGCCCACAAAGCGTAGTAAAGTTTTACTACCAATCCGTTTTGGTTGGATTCACAGGTTTTTTCATAATTCTTTTAATTTCCCAATTGGATAATTCAGCCAAACCACTTGTCTAAGGATGATAAGCAGTAACAATCATATATCTTATATGATACTTCTTTAATAACTTCTCCATAATGACATTTCTAAAATGACTTCCCCCATCAGTAATGATAACTCTCGGCATCCCAAATCTACAAAATATATTCATTTTCAAAAATTTGGCAAGACTTTAAGCATCACATTGAGGTAAAGCAACAACTTCTATCCATTTTTGATACATAGTCCACTTCTAACAAAATATATAAATTTCTGAAAGATGGTATAAATGGTCCCACGAAATATAATCCCCAAACAACAAATATTTCAACTTCTAGCATATAATTGAGGAGCATCTCATTTCTTCTAGAAATATTGCCTACTCTTTGGCATATGTCACAAGTTTTAATATAATCATTAATATCTCTAAAAATTCTAGGCCAATAAAATTCAAATTATAGAATTTTTTATGTTCTTTTATCAACACCAAAATGTCCCCCAAAATCAGAATTATGACATTTTTGGATAATTTCATAAGTTTCTTCTAATGGTACACATCTTCAAATGATCAGATTATTTCCTTGTTTATATAAATATGGGTCATCACAAAAATAAGTCTTATCTTCAAAAATAATATTCCTCATTTATTGGTATGTCATTCCATAGGGTTTAAGATCACTAACAATATAGTTCACAATGTCGGCATACCACGAAACACGACACTCATTTATCGTGAACAATTTTTCATCTGAAAAATTTTCATTAATTTCTTTTTCAAAGCAGAGTGGTTCTTCTAATTTAAGCCTGGATAAATAATCAGCAATTTGATTTTCAGTTCCATTTCGATCTACTATTTCAAAATCAAATTCTTGTAAAAGAAGAATTCATTTTATAAGTCTTGATTTAGTATCCTTTTTTTTTCATGAAGTACTTAATAGCAGAAGGATCTGTATGCACTATACAATGAGTTCCAATCAAATATAATCTAAATTTATTAAAGACATATACTATAATTAATAACTCTTTTTCAATTGTTGTAGAATTAATTTGAGTTTTATTAAGACTTTTACTAGCATAGTAAATAACTTTGAAATTTTTATCATATATTTATCCTAAAATAGCTCCAATAGCCTAATCACTTGCATCACACACAAGTTTAAAGGGTGTTTCCCAATTTGGTGAAACTATAATTAGTGCACTGATTAATTTTTTTTAATAATTTAAAAGCTTTTAGGCATTCCTCATCAAAAATTGAAATTTGCATCTTTCTCTAGTAAATGGCATAAAGGCTTAGTAATCTTTGAAAAGTCCTTAATATATCGCCTGTAGAATCCAACATGCCCTAGAAAACTTCTAATTTCCCTTACATTTGTTGGATAAGGTAAATTAGCGATCACTCAAATTTTAGCAGGATCTACTTTCATACCATTTTCTAATATTTGATGACCTAATACAATTCCACCTGCTACAATAAATTAACATTTTTTCCAGTTAAGGACTAAATTTATTTCTTCACAGCGCTTAAGAACTTTAGATAAATGTTCTAAAAATGAGTTAAATGAAGTTCCAAATACTGAAAAGCCATCCATAAAGATTTCAACCCCTTTTTCAATTAAGTTTCAAAAAATTGCTATCAGACATCTTTGAAATGTAGCACGGGCATTACATAAACCAAAGGGCATTCTTGTAAAAGCAAAAGTACCATAAGGACTGGTAAATGTTGTTTTCTCTTGATCCTCATGAAACGTTTAAATTTAGTGATAATAAGTATATCCATCAAAAAAATAAAAGTATTTATGCTCAACTGGTCTATCCATCATTTGATCTAGAAAGGGTAGTTAAAAATGATCTTTCCTACTGAAAAAATTTAATTTTCTATAATCATTGCATATTCTCCACCCTGTAACTTATCTAGTATGTTTTAACTCATTATGCTCATTCACAATTACAGTTACTCCTCCTTTCTTAGGAACACAGAGAATTGGACTAACCCATGCACTATCTGAAATAAGGTAGATAATTCCACAATCTAACCACTTTAAAATTTCTTTCTTAACAACCTCTTTCATAACAAGATTTAATCTCCTTCGTGGATCAGTCCTGGATTTGTAGTTTTCTTCTAGATTAATTATGTGCATACAAATTAAAGGATTGATCCCTTTAATATCAGTTATTGTCCATTCGAAGGCTTTCTTAAAATTTTTCAAAATTTTCATCAGTTTTTCTTCTTCTTCCTTTGTTAACTTTGAGGAAATTATAACAGGTAAAGTAGAGGAATCTCCTAAAAAGACATATTTTAAATGTTCAGGAAGTAATTTCAATTCAAGTTCTGGAGGTTCTTCAAAAGATGGAAAAAATGATTTATCTTTGTCTATCGTGTCCAAAATTTCAAAACATTCTTGAATACAATTTGAATCTTCCTTAAAAAGGTTTACACATTGATCTAATTCCTCTTATTGTTCGTATTCTAAATTTTTTTTTTTAGATTTTTCTTCATAAGTAGTCTTGAAATGGCATTCGTTCAAATATCTTATAACATCCATTCTATAACATTCATCATCTTTACCTTTTGTAGGGTATTCCATTGATTTTAAAATGTTAAATGTAACAATTTGATCATTGACGCACATTGTTAATTCCCATTTCTACAGATCTATCATTGCTCTTCCTGTGGCTAGGAAAGGTCTCCCCAAAATGATAGGTATCTCTTTATATTCCTCCATATCTAGCACAATGAAATCGACTGGAAAGATAAATTGATCCACTTTCACTAGGACATCTTCTATAACTCCTTTAGGATAAGTTATTGAACGATCTGCTAACTGCAGAGTTACAGTAGGGTTATTTCTCCTAATCCCAATCTTTTAAATATTAATAATGGCATAAGGTTAATGCTTGCACCGGAATCACATAAAACATTCCTATAAAATCTGTCTCCTATTGCATATGGAATTGTAAAGCCACCGGGATCTTTAAGCTTTTCAAGAAGTTTCTTCTAAATTATAGCACTGCACTTCTTCTTAAGTGCAACAGTCTCATTATCTTCAAACTTCCTTTTCCTGTTGAGAATATCCTTCATAAATTTTACATAGCTTGGCATTTTGTATAAGGCTTCAGCAAATGGAATATTTATTGTAAGCTTCTTAAATATTTCCAGAAATTTTGAAAACTGCTTATCCAACTATCGTTGTCGAAGTCTCTGAGGAAATGAAGGTGGTGGTTTTTCTAAATCAATTATTGACAGAGAAATAGGTCTTTCAGAATCATTTGGAGTGTCCTCTTATGATTCTTCAATTTCTTCTCTCTCTACTTCAATCTCTTTTTGAACCCTACCTTCCAACTCTCTTCCGCTTCTAATCTATACGGCTTTAACTTACTCTTTAATCTGTTGTTTTGGATTTGATTCAGTATTACTAGCAAGTGTTCCTTAGGATCTATTACTTAATGAACTTGCGCTTTGCCCAAGTTGATTCTCAATATTTCTAATTGTAGCTCTTTGACTTTGTAGCTGATTACCCATTTGTAACACCACTTCTTCTATAGACAACTTCTTATACTTAAATTGGGTATTAATGTTGATTCCTAAGAGATAAGTAGATCTATAATTATTATTCTCTTGGTTGTTTCAGTTTCTCAATAGATTTACTTGGTTGTTGCCCCACTGCTGATTTTTACCACCCAAATTTTTATTCAAGTTAAAGTTGGGATGGTTCTTCCAATCTAGGTTATAATAATTTGAATATGGGTTATTTTGCTTATTATTTATGGCATTCAAAGTCTCTAATGATGTTTGAGAATCTACCATTTGGCCTAATGAATTCTCTTCAATCATGGAAATTTGTTGAGAAAAATTCATTCCAAATTGGTCTAATCTCTTTGAAATTATAACAACTTGATTTGCTAACATAGTAAATGCATTAGTTTCATGAATATTGGCTACTTTCTTTGGATTCNTTGAACTTTTTATTGGAGGTAGAACTAGACCAAAGAAGCCTTTGGATCAAATTTCATAATTTTTTGAATTTTTTGTGATTTATTAGAATATTTTAATTTCTGGGCTATTTAATAAAAATAAAATATTTTAAGTGGTGAAAATTAAGTTTTCTATTTTTAAAAACTCTCCCTAAGGCTAGAGAACTCAGAGGAGCAAATTCTATATTTTTCATATTTTTCTTTGATTTATTGGAATTATTTTAGTGAAAACTTATTTTTAGCCTAGACTCAACCAAATCACTTCGGGTTTAATCTTATGGACTCGTCTAAGTGAGATAAACACATCCATACGGTTAAGATGCCATGAAATCAAGCTTAAGTAAATGGGGAATCAAAATAAGCTCGGAAGGAGGAGGAGTTTTATACCTTTGCTCTGAGAAGAGAAGCTTCGATCAGAGGTGCTCGGCACGTTCGTTGTAGTGAGACGAACACATCCATATGGTTAAGATGCCATGAAATCAAGTTTAAGTAAATGGAGAATCAAAATAAGCTCGGGAGGAGGAAGGTGTTTTATACCTTTGCTCTGAGAAGGGAGGCTTCAATCAGAGGTGCTCGACACATTCTTTAGGAGTTTATACTTTGCTCTGAGAAGGGAAGCTTCGATCAGAGGTGCTCGGCACGTTCATTGGGGTCCAAGGAGGCTAACTCTGAGAAAGGAGGCTTCGATCAGAGGTGGTTGGCACGTTCGTTGGGGTCCAAGGAGGCTAGGGATTGAGTCCCTGGTCTTGGTGTAAGGCCTAGGTATGAATTCGACTACGGCCGGATTTGGGTGTTGGTCTAGAGCTATGGTAGAGGCTCTGTGAAAGAGGGATTTGATGGGGCTCTTTGGATTTGGGTGTTGGTCTAGAGCTATGATAGAGGCTCGGTGGAAGGGGGATTTCATGGAGCTTTGGCTTCTTTCACTTTTGTGAAGGTGTGGGAACAAGTAATTGAATTTTGGTGCAATGTATAGGTGTATTGGGCTTTGTCCTAGTTTCCGACAGTGTTTCAAGCTCAAAATTGGGCTCCGGCAATGGGAAGGAAAAATGGTTGGAATGCACTGAGGGGATCTTAGGGAAGCTCTGTGTAAAGTTTGGAGAGTTAAAAAAATTTCAGCACGCCTCCCATGGCTGTGGGAGGTGAGTTTTTATAAAAATGGCCATGGAAAATTTTAGCACCCCTCCCATGGCCGTGGAAGGTGAGTTTTTTATAAAAATGGCCATGGGGTGGCTCTCAGGGCATAATCTTGGGTGCATTGTGGTGCTTAGGTGGAGGGCAGAGGAGCTCCAT
>JXCR01006649.1:273506-301032 GCA_002079205.1 Phalaenopsis hybrid cultivar
AGAGGCCTCTCCAAACTTCACACAGAGCTTCCCTAAGATCCCCTCAGTGCATTCCAACCATTTTCTCTCACCCATTCCTATTGCCAGAGTTCAATTTTGAGCTTGAAACCTTGCTGGAAACCAGGACAGAACCCAATACACCTCCACAGTCCATCAAACACAAATTAACTTCACCCACACCTTCATAATAGTGAAAAAAGCTAAAGCCCCATCAAATCCCCCTTCCACAGAGCCTCTACCATAGCTCTAGACCAACACCTGAAATCGAGCTTGGTCGAATTCATACCTAGGCCTTACATCAAGATCGGGGACTCAATCCCTAGCCTCCTTGGACCCTGATGAACGTGCCGAGTGCCTCTGATTGAAGCCTCCCTTCTCAGAGCAAAGGTACAAAACTTCTCCTCCTCCCGAGCTTATGTTGATTATCCATTTACTTAAGCTTGATTTCATGGCACCTTAACTGTATGGATGTGTTCGTCTCACTTAGACGAGTCCATAGGATCAAACCCAAAGTGATCATTAATCGTATAGATGTGTTCGTCTCACTTAGACGAGTCCATAGGATCAAACCCAAAGTGATTTGGTTTGTATGGATGTGTTTGTCTCACTTAGACGAGTCCATAGGATCAAACCCGAAGTGATTTGGTTGCGTATGGATATGTTCGTCTCACTTAGATGAGTCCATAGGATCAAACCCGAAGTGATTTGGTTGACTTAAGCTTGATTTCATGGTACCTTAGCAGTATGGATGTGTTCGTCTCACTTAGACGAGTCCATAGGATCAAACTCGAAGTGATTTGGTTGAGTCTATGGCCAAGATCTTAAGATTTTAGTGTGGACGGGCATGGGATCATTCTATCGGGGACGATGACGGGGAGAGTTTTAATGTGGACGGGCACGGGATCATTCTATCGGGGACGATGAAGGGGAGTCGTTCGATCAAGCATGTATCAAATAGACGGAGGAGATCGAGCCAGACAGCGCTTCGGGAC
This sequence comes from Phalaenopsis hybrid cultivar, assembly GCA_002079205.1. Classification (NCBI taxonomy): domain Eukaryota; kingdom Viridiplantae; phylum Streptophyta; class Magnoliopsida; order Asparagales; family Orchidaceae; genus Phalaenopsis; species Phalaenopsis hybrid cultivar. Next base: position 274,499 of record JXCR01006649.1, read on the forward strand.
ATAAACCGCGGGCCGAGTCAGCAGCTACGTGGACGGAAACATCCAATCAGAGCGCGCCACGCATGCCTTCGGAGCTGTCCAGGATCTAGTCAGCACACGTCATTTAAATAGATAAATAGGGCTTTTCCTATTTATGTAAATACCCTTAACTTAGAAAATTCATAACTTTGTGTAGAAAAATCACAAAAATAAAATAAAAATACCCTTTCTCAGTGAACAAAAGAAAACAATGTGAAATAAATTTCAAGTCTATTTAATGCATATTTTATTTTTAATTAATTAAACACTGTTTGGGATCATTTGATTCTCCATGCATGATGACACATCACCTTGACTTAGAATTTTAGCATGTTGTAGCCTCTATCAGGGGGGAAGTATTCTCTAATTTTTCCAAAGTTAGAGGAGGTTTCTATACAGAGACCCATATTTTTCAAGTTATTTCAAATTATTTCTTTAAAATAATCATGAGAATTAGCATATTGATTATAAAATTTTAAGAAAAATTTGGAAGGTCCACCATGACTAGGGAAACCTTTGGAAATAATTTCATGGGTCGAGTCATTTAAAATATCCTTAAATTTTACAAATACTAAATCACTAAGATAATTAATTTTGAAAAATTTAAACANTAGTGCTTATTCCGGTTGACCCAACATCATTTGATCGTTAAATTTATGCTGATGCCCTACTAAATAAAGTTTCAGTCTATGACCATTCACTTTAAATACTTTCTCAGCTTTAGGATCTTTAATATCCACAACTCCATAAGGATAAACTTTTATCACAAAAAATGGGCCCATCCACTTGGACTAGTTTGCCTAGAAATAATCTTAACGTTGCATTATATAGCAAAACGTGCTAGGCTTAGAGACATCTAGAGGTGAGAGGCTAGATAATTCTGACGTAGAATCGAGAGGTTAAGGAATTGAGCTTAAGTTAGCTAATGTTCTTTGCTAGCACCGGGTGGGGGCAAATAATAGGTATGCTCCTATTTTTCAGAGACTACATTAAATTCTAAGCATTTCATTCCTTCACAATATTTAGGTAATTGCAAAATAAGGGTTGTCTTTAACATCTAAAAATTCTTTGAACTAATTAATCTAGATAAGTTATATTTAGAATTATTATTCGCATTTAGGAATAGTTGTTATCCTTACATTTAATATTTACATTTTGGAGTAGTTGTTAGATAAAACACCATTTTAACCATCCTTCCAACTTAAGAATTGATAGTAGTAGACTAGGATTTCTCCTAAGGGCTTTCTTACCTCGCTTCTCTATGGGATCTATACTTTGGATGTTAAAAAAGAAAACTCTATATTACTTGAAACGATATGTATACTTGTGTAGTACCCCTAGTGTGTAATATATTGTTGACCTCATTTTTGGTTGAGGTTTAGTTTTTTCCTCTTTAGTAGCCTAGGGTCTAGCCATATGACTTTTCCTGTTGACTATTCCTAGAAAACTAGGCACGAAACCCTCACTATTAGAAATTCCAAACTCTTCTCCACTCAACTTGAAGTTCCACTTATTGCTCTCAACCTCCAGTACTTAGTAGGTGAGGTCACTGTGGGGGAAACTCAAGATGAGTCACCCTTAGGATTGCTGGACCTTAAGGTTGACCCTGGGTGTTGGTCTGGAGCTAATTCACTCACTACTCTCATCTACACTCATCTACACTCACAATTACTCACAACCCTGAACTCAAATTTCTAACCCGGATCCCTTGATCTTTTGGGATATTCATGTAGATGGTCCCCTAAACCTACTAGCCCTAAGGCTATGGTTTAGCAAAGACCACTATGTAGAGGACCCAAAATGGGATTTCCATTGGTCCATGGCTTGTTTGTGATGGTTGGTACCTCAACTCTGCCAAAATACCCATCTTGGCCTTTTACCACTAAAACACCCCCAATTTACCAAAATACCCCTCTTGGACCCAAAATTTCAAAAATTCCAAAAATTCCCAGAAAATCCCAATAAATCCCAAATATTCTCAATTTAATTTCTTTTAACTGCCACATGACCCAATTCGGTGAATTTGACCATATTTAACCAAAATCATCAAATTGCCCTTTAAAGACTCAAACTTCCCCAAATCCAACTCAAATGTCCATCAATTTGATCTCAATTGAGCCTAATTCCAATCCTAAACTCAAATTCACTTTTGATATGACCAAATTAAACCAAATCCAAGCTTATTTGGTCCATGATTTGAACCCAATTTTAATTTGAGTCAAAACCTCAATTTTGACCATATGACCTAATCTCACCAAATGGAACCCATAACTTAGTCAATTGGCCTCAATTAATGTTAAAAAATCTTTATAACATTACTATACATCAAAATCAATCATCAATTGGCATTGGTGAAGTCTCAAATCCATTTGATTTTGGCCTAAATCCAAAATTCCCAAACTTAGCCCCAAATTGGCTAAGTTCCCAAATTTCACCCAATTGATTGTCTTAACCTCCAAATTGGCATCCAATTCATGTTGGAAACTCTAATGAGGTTCCTATTGACCATTTAAAATAATCAATTTGGACTTAGCCCAAGGCTAACCCAACCTAGACCCAACCTAGCCCAACATGAGCAAATTGATTAAAGTTCAAAATTCCCTCAAATTGACCCTCCAATTGGACTCAAAACCACTTACATCCTTCACCAAAGTTGTTCCTTGTGATCATAGAAACCAAATTCAACAATTATTTGGGCCAATTGACATGGCTAACCTAGCCCAAACCCAAGTTTTGGTCATTTGCACCCACTTGGACCCATGCACTAAATGTGACCTAACCACCCTAAAGCCACCAAATTAACTCCACCACAGCCATTAGTTGGTCTTAGTGACCAGTCCAAACACCATGAAATCACCTAAATCAAGACATGGACCAAAGGTCCACCAAATTAAGGGATCTCATTTCCAAAAATGCACATGCTTAAGATATCTTTGCCAAATCAAAGCACATTTGCATTAAATTTTGTGATGGATTCCTATGGGTCCCTGAGCTCCTAGCCACCTCCCCCTGGCCGGCCGGCCAGCCTAGTGGCCAGAAAAGCCCAATATATTCATCTGAGTTCCCTGAGCTCCTAGCCACCTCCCCCTGGCTGGCTGACCAGCCTAGTGGCTGGAAAAGCCCAAAATCGAGAGTCACCCCCATGGCACCTCACCCAAATCAAACCCAGAGGCCAGCTCATCCAAATCAAACTATGGAGCTCTTCTGCCCTCCACCTAAGCAACAAAATGCACCCAAACATATGCCCTGAGAGCAACCCCATGGACATTTTTATAAAAACTCACCTCCCACGACCATGGGAGGTGTGCTAAAATTTCCTTACAGAGGCCTCTCCAAACTTCACACAGAGCTTCCCTAAGATCCCCTCAGTGCATTCCAACCATTTTCTCTCACCNGTCTACTAAACTTAACTTCTATAAGCATAAAATACACTTTTTAAGCAATTTCCATAGATTTTTCTTCATTTTTCACCATGAATAGTGATTTTCAAGTTCTTCCAAATGTACTCAAAATACATGGTGAAAATCCAAAATTTTTACATAGAAGTGAAGCTCTTACCTTAAGTAATCCAAATCTAGCAAATTTTGCTCAATTCCACCAAGAAATCTCCATAAAATTGCTTACCCTAGATTACCAAAACTCAAACTCGAGAGGTTGAAGGTGACAGAGAGAGTAAAAATGGCAATTTTTTGGAACCAATTTTTGTGAAACGACGCTTAAGCTCGGATAAGTGGCGCAGGTTACATCGCACTNGAGGACTCAATCCCTAGCCTCCTTGGACCCTAATGAATGTGCCGAGCACCTCTGATTGAAGCCTCCCTTCTCAGAGCAAAGGTACAAAACTTCTCCTCCTCTCGAGCTTATTTTGATTCTCTATTTACTTAAGCTTGATTTCATGGCACCTTAACTGTATGGATGTGTTCGTCTCACTTAGACGAGTCCATAAGATCAAACCCAAAGTGATTTGGTTGAGTTTAGGCAGAGATCTTAGGGTTTTAATGTGGACGGACGGGATCATTCTATCGGGGACGATGACGGGGAGTCGTTCGATCAAGCATGTATCAAATAGACGGGGGAGATCGAGCCGGACAGCGCTTCGGGACATAAACCGCGGGTTGAGTCAGCAGCTACGTGGACGGAAACATCCAATCAGAGCGCGCCACGCATGCCTTCGGAGCTGTCTAGGATCTAGTCAGCACACGTCATTTAAATAGATAAATAGGGCTTTTCCTATTTTTTTAAATACCCTTAACTTAGAAAATTCATAACTTTGTGTAGAAAAATCACAAAAATAAAAATAAAAATACCCTTTCTCAGTGAACAAAGGAGAACAATATGAAATAAATTTCAAGTCCATTTGATGCATATTTTATTTTTAATTAATTAAACACTGTTTGGGATTCATGCATATTGATACATCACTTTGGCTTGAAATTTTGACATGTTGTAGCTTCTGTCAAGTGAAACTTTCTCTGATTTTTCCAAAGTCAGAGAAGGTTCTTATATAAAGATCCATATTTTTCAAGTTCTTGCCCATTATTTCCTTAAAATAATCATGAAAATTAGCATATTGATTAGAAAATTTTAAGAAAATTTTGGAAGTTCCNAGAATTTTAGCATGTTGTAGCCTCTATCAGGGGAAGTATTCTCTAACTTTTCCAAAGTTAGAGGAGGTTTCTATACAGAGACCCATATTTTTCAAGTTATTTCACATTATTTCTTTAAAATAATCATGAGAATTAGCATTTTGATTATAAAATCCTAAGAAAATTTTGGAAGGTCCACCATGACTAAGGAAACCTTTGGAAATAATTTCATGGGTCAAGTCATTTAAAATTTCCTTAAATTTTACAAATACTAAATAACTAAGATAATGGATTTTGAAAAATTTAAACATTTAAATGATTGATTTTTGATCTCCACTGTGATTTATGATCCAGAGAACTCATCATAAAAATTTCAAAATATTTTGAGTTCATTTTACACCTTAAGTTGATTTTTAAAGATAAATACCACTTTTAACACTTAAATGATTTTTTAAAAATCAAAATATAACTCAAAAAATTATGAAACTTAGTTTTTTTGAGTTTGTTTTGGTCAGGGGTATTTTCAAAAAATAAAATGATACTTAAAATAAAAAACTTGATTTTTAGCCTATTCTAAATATTTAAATAATTAAAAATTCATAAAAATCACAAAAATAATAAAACTCATGGAAATGTTCTAAATTGCTTCTTAATCACTTAGGAACAATTAGAATATTTTTCTTGATTCTCTAAATAAAGTTATTTAATTTCGAAGCTTAAAAATAATCTTTAAAGGCTAAAAATGAGTTTTTTTTACTAAAATAATTCCAATAAATCAAAGAAAAATAAGAAAAATACAAAATTCGTTCCTCTGAGTTCTCTGATCTTAGAGAGATTTTTCAAAATACAAAACCTAATTTTCACCATTTAAAATATTTTATTTTTCTTAAATAACCAAGAAATTAAAATAATTCTAATAAATCACAAAGAATTAAAAAAATTATGAAATTTGATCCAAAGGCTTTTCTAGTCTAGGTCTACCTTCAGTAAAAATTTCAAGAGATTAGAGTTTACCTTGGTGAAGTTAGGAATTTTCTTTGAAAAATCCTATTTTTGCATGAAAATAATTACATAAATTAAATTTAATTGTGAAAAATCACATTTTTCTCCTCTAATATCTTAGTTGACCCATGAATGAGGTAGGATAAAAATTTTAAAGTCATTTGAATTGAATTTGACCAACTATGAAGTGTTAGAGCCTTAGGGGCAAATGTGTAATTTTGGAAATCTAGCCTTAATTAACCTTTAGGCTTAAGTCAAGGAGGGGAATGGGTAACCTATGATCTTAATCAATTTATTTGATGCTTGAAACACANGTGAAAAATCACATTTTCTCCTCTGATGTCTTAGTTCACCCATGAATGAGGTAGGATAAAAATTTTAAAGCCATTTGATTTGAATTTGACCAATTATGAAGTGTTAGAGCCTTAGGGGCAAATGTGTAATTTTGGAAATCTAGCCTTAATTAAACTTTAGGCTTAAGTCAAGGAGGGGAATGGGTAACCTATGATCTTAATCAATTTATTTGATGCTTGAAACACAAGGGGATAGAAACCGATTTCACTTTCCTCATTAAAAAGATAAGTTAATAAATTTTTAAATTATTAAAATTTGGAAGTTTATTAACATTAAATGATCCTGGACTTAGGGGTATGAATTTTGAAGTCAATAATTAATCTATTTAATACCCCTATCTTGATTTTCGACTTAGGGGTATGACTTTTGAAGCCAATAATTAATCAATTTAATACCCCTATTTTGATTTTCACTTAGGGGTATGACTTTTGAAGTTAATAATTAATCAATTTAATACCCCTATTTTGATTTTCAAAGAATCCAAATCATGAATCATGACCACGTAAAGCTTAACCATTTTCAAAACTAATTAAGACACTCACCTAGGTCTTAAGGGCTTAAGTGGTGACTTAGGCTGAATAAAAAAATGATTAAACAAGGATTAGAGAAATAAACATAATTAAATCAAACATCCTTGAAACACCACTAAACCCAATTAGGAATAATAATTTGGCTAAATGTTCAAATTACACTAACTTCCCCTTCAAGGGAACTCACTCACATAATTTTCAAATTAAATGATAAATGACAATTACCCCTTTCTTAGTAATAATTGAGACATCAATGTTCACTGAGTAATAAGGATATTTATAGGATGAACCATTAAGCAACGTAATAAGTTTAAATGGACTCGAGGCTTTTCACCAGTTGGTGAGAAGGAGGTATGGACCTGCTTCCCCCTCCTAACTTGTTGGATACCTCAGAGGCCTGTTAAACCTAATATCCTTTGGTCAATGGAATCATCCTTAATTAAATTTTTAAGGACTCACCAAGATATGACATAGGGTTAGAAAATTACAAAAATTTTACCTTTCCTGCTCTTCATAAACTGCCTTAACATGCATTTTAAGTTTCAGGTGGTGGAATGAGAAGACTCGCCAGGTACACTTTTACAGTTTCCTTTCTTCTACTTTCATACTGTACTTTTATACCTGCAAATTTGCATGCTAAACAATAATGTCACCCTGCATGAAAACTAAAACCATCAGGATAGCCACATAACATAACCATAACCAAAACCAAAACTAAAATCAACCAAGATAAAATTCACCGCCACAACAGGCAAAATATAAAACAACTCAAAATTTAATCACAAACATCACACAAACCACAACTTCAACTAAATTAAGATGTCTCTATTGGATGATCGAGAATTCCTCGGAGGAGGTAACCTACAGTTGCTAACGAGGCTTCCCAAGGTTTAAATCAAATTGTGGAACTCATTAAGTTGAGTTTAGTAAGTTCATTTGGACTAAGTGAATCCAATAGAAAATGGGGTGTCGGAATGGGGGAACTGTAGGATCCTAACCGGTGTCACTCCAATTAACTTTAATATGCCCTCATAAAATTTAAATAACTTCAATCATAGAGCCACCTGATTTGATGTTATAACTTGACACACTAGATAACTCAAACTTGTCGCAGCAAGGAGCTTGGAGCTAGCATGGTGGGCAGCACAGCTATCTTCAACAGCAAAACCTGTCTTCCCCAGCTAAACCAATCTTTCTTATTTAGACTTAAACAACAAAGCCATAGGAATTTGAGGTTGCTTGCTTATGCAACGTAAATCCTCACCTTATCTTTAGGCCTTTGTATAGCCCACCTCGAGGTTGCTTTCTTATGCAACGTAAATCCTCACCTTATCTTTAGGCCTTTGCATAGCCCTTTTTTCTTGCTTATGCAACGTAAATCCTCACCTTATCTTTAGGCCTTTGCATAGCCCTGCTATTCTCATGCAACGTAAATCCTCACCTTATCTTTAGGCCTTTGCATAGCCCTGCTATACAATATACTCTCGTCTTAGAATTTCGAGGTTGTCGTTCGTCACAACCTAAATCCTCTCATCTTCCAGGCTATTTGTGTGATCATTTTAGACAAATGTAAGCCCTAACTAATAAAATTGACAGGATGAAACACCTAAATACTTCTCCTCAAAATTGAAGCCAAACATTAGGATAGCTTGGGAAGTCACCGGGGTTCTCCTCTGGATCCATGGCATCCCCTAGTTCCTCTTCCTTTGGATTCCAACACAAAATGTTCCAAATTTGAACCAATCCCCTTTCACACCTCAATGTCCAATTTTGTTAAAGAGCCCTACCCTTTGAAATTCCTTGAAGATAATATTCTTTGATTTTTATCGAGAGTCTTCTTGGGTACTTTGGTCATTTAATATGTAATTAACTATAGGGGCTTGCCCTTATAGGAAGCATGTCCGAACCTTTTGGTCATTTGAGATGTAATAAACTATAGGGGCTTGCCCTTATAGGAAGCATGTCCGAACCCAGCTTAATATAAACCCTATTTAATCCTTTATATTAAATAGGGGAACTTGTCGGCAAATACAAAGGTTTCACAGACCAAACGGACGTCATACTTTCCTTAGTTTATTTGATCGAGCCTCATCCTCAAGTCTTGTGTTTCGGGATAGATACAAGATTTGAGGTACAGTGCTCTTTCATTTTAAAACTATAAAAAATATGGGGTCAGCTTGATTTCATACTTCAACGTCCTTCCAAAGCGGGCGACAGGATTTCGATTCCGGCGACCGACAGCTTCTTACGGGCAACTCCCCCCAAACCAACCCAAAACAACGCTGACATATATTTTCTAAATTTTGTAGCNTAACCCGAAACAACGCCGACATATATTTTCTAAATTTTGTAGCATTTTGAATTTGCACACTTATCGCTAAATATAAATTGAGAAAAGTTTTTTTACCATCTTTTGGAAGATAAATTACTACGTAATTGCGGGTTGAGTCAAGTTTTTGGCTCCTTTGCCCGGGAAACTTCGGTAAAAAAATTTAGGATAATTNCAACCCAAAACAACGCTGACATATATTTTCTAAATTTTGTAGCATTTTGACTTTGCACACTTGTCGCTAAATATAAATTGAGTAAAGTTTTTTTACCATCTTTTGGAAGATAAATTACTGCGTAATTGCGGGTTGAGTCAAGTTTTTGGCTCCTTTGCCCGGGAAACTTCGGTAAAAAAATTTAGGATAATTTTATTTAAACCTGTAAGACTTAGATTTGGAAATTATAGTATTATTATCTAGTGTGTTTCATTATTGTGTGTTTATTTTAAAAAAAATCTAAAATACCAAAATTAATTTTGATATCTGTCCTATTAGTTAAGACTTTAGATTTGTATGAGTAGTTCAAGAGCTATGGACCTTGAATTATACGACTCAGATTGAGAGAGAACTTTNTAGGATAATTTTATTTAAACCTGTAAGACTTAGATTTGGAAATTATAGTATTATTATCTAGTGTGTTTCATTATTGTGTGTTTATTTTAAATAAAAATCTAAAATACCAAAATTAATTTTGATATCTGTCCTATTAGTTAAAACTTTAGATTTGTATGAGTAGTTCAAGAGCTATGGACCTTGAATTATACGACTCAGATTGAGAGAGAACTTTTAGGAGGACTATTATTCAGAAAAGAATACATGAATTTAATGTAAAAATGGTGGATTAAAACAATTCAGTTTTGGATTATAATGCTAGTAGCTTCGATAAAGTAAACCTCACCAGGGTAGCAAATTTTCATGAAGATATGTTGACTATTTTAACTTCTCAGGTTACAGATATTGTGAGGAAGTTNAACTACATGAATTTAATGTAAAAATGGTGGATTACAAAAATTTAGTTTTGGATTATAATGCTAGTAGCTTCGATAAAGTAAACCTCAGCAGGGTAGCAAATTTTCATGAAGATATGTTGACTATTTTAACTTCTCAGGTTACAGATATTGTGAGGAAGTTAGATCAATATGTAGAAAGTTATTCTCAAGGGCTTCCAAATACTGTAGAAAATTCATTTTGACAATTGATCGAGACTAACTCTTTTGAAACTAGCCATGAGATATACAATCCTTATTTTGACTATTAAAACCTAGGTTAGGAAAATTATTCAAATTTTAACTAGAATAACAATTTTGGAGGAGAAAAACAATTGTGAGAAAATAATCAATTTAATCAGATATGTGATTGAAATAATCAGGATGACTTTAATGACGGACTTTGCTTTCCTTATAGATTTAACTCCAACCCACAAGATGACTAGAAAGAATTACTATTAGAATAGGTTGCGATTCAAATGGAGAGTCTGTTGGAAAGTCAAGGGTTCACAATAAAGAATTTAGAAAACCAACTATGGTAGATTATTAATTCAATTATCAGTTACCACCCAGATATNAAATTTTGGAGGAGAAAACCAATTGTGAGAAAATAATCAATTTAATCAGATATGTGATTGGAATAATCAGGATGACTTTAATGACGGACTTTGCTTTCCTTATAGATTTAACTCCAACCCACAAGATGAGTAGAAAAAATTACTATTAGAATAGGTTGCGATTCAAATGGAGAGTCTGTTGGAAACTCAAGCGTTCACAATAAAGAATTTAGAAAACCAACTATGGTAGATTATTAATTCAATTATCAGTTACCACCCAGATATTTTACTTAGTGACCATGAGAGAATCCTTGAAGAGAAGAATGGTGAAATAGATAAAGCTATCCAACTAAGTAGTAGAAGATAATTGAAGAATATGGTTCAAATAAATGTTGAGTTGAGAAAAGAGGAAAGAGAGATTGAAATACCAATGAAAGAAATTCCTAAGAATTTAGAAAAACATATTTCATCAACCAAAATAAGTATAAAAAGACCACATCCACCATTTCCTCATTCTTAATTGGAAGAATTGGAAGAGAACTTGAAACAAAAGAGCAACCTAGTAGAATTTGATCCAAAATAAGAAAAACCAAGAGAGAATTAGATCTAATATTTGGGAGATCTTGAAATATCATATAGAGATCAATTTCTTATAAATTTCAAAGAGGATATTAATATGAAAATTAAGAAAGTCATTAGAAGAATATTGGATCTACAACATATCATGAGGAATTATAATCTGAATCAATTTTAAAAGAAAAAATAGATTGAAAAATTAAAATTCAAGGATATTATAGGAATCTCTGGATCCAAAAAATATTGGGCTGTTGATCAAGGATTACTTAAATAGAATTTTGATCTAGGAGGAACCATTTGTCGGGTTGACGACGTTAAACCAAATGCTATATGGGAGACAACCCATAGTTATGAGTGTGCTTTGATTTAGGATGCTTGAGAGTCATGATTGTTAGTGTTTTATTATTTATTGTGGATTGATCAGTTTGATTGAAGTTAGTGGATGTTTAGATTGTTTGTGGATTGACATGATCTTTTTGTGATGAGGGAGGTGATTCCTTAACTTCTTGTTATGGCTAGCTCGTTTATGTTCTCTTGTAGTAGTTAGATTAACGAATCTACTATGACCCGAGTCTCAACCAAACTTGAGTTTTACAAAAGACATCTTGAATTTGAATAGTGAAAATTCCATCTCAATTTTATTGCTTCCTTTCTTTGACCATGTTTTCATTTTATAGGAGTCATGAACCTATTTGATGATTAACATGTGGATGTTCTTATCTACCCTTATAATTTTGGAGGTGCTTAATTAAAAGGATAAGGTGATGCCTGAGGTTGTTGCTCAAGAGCCAATATATCAAGGATAATCATATACATGGGATTATACTCTATAAAATAATTTATAAGTACCCAATTTATTAGTGTGGTGATTCTGCTCGAAATCAGAAGTAAGGTAATGATATGCATTGAGTTAAAGAAAGAATTGACCTCATTTATCATGTGTGTTTGTGTTTGTGTTACAACAATATAGAGATTTGGATAACACTTAAATATATATATTCTTATGTCAATACATGTCATGCTTGTTAGACCTTTCTTTAATTCAATTTTATTCAGACATGTTTAGTTTAGATTTACTTTATATTGCAAATTATTCCATTTTGATGAATACTTGTAAATGTTTTTGATAGACATTTGTGGCAGATAAAATTTCCGAACTATTTTTCTTCCTGCTTATATTTTCTATATCGAATGCTACACATGATAAAAATCAATTTTGGGGGTAGGAAGAAAAACAAATTTCAAATTTAGTATACTTCCTCTTAGTTTAATATTATTATGAGCATGTTTTAGGCTAGATTTACTTTCTTCTATAGTCAGTCTATCCTGATTATGCATGTATATGAATTTGATAAGTTGTTGTAGTTGTCGATAAATTTAGTTTTTATTCTTATTCCTGCTACATTTTATGTAATTGATTGCAAACTATTTAAACATTTAAGTTTGGGGGGAGGAAGAAAAATAAACTTCAAATTTAAACATTATTCATCCTCAAAGAAATAATAGATAAATTTTATTTTGATTTTTTTATTATGTGGAGTTATTTTAAGAATACTAAAATTTTAATTATAGAAATGTAATAGGAAAACATATTAAAAACTTTAGTAAAATTGATGAAGCTAAAGTTAAGATGTTTAGTAGAAAATATTAGAAAAATGATTTTACTATTTATAATAGGAAAATTTGTATTTTTGAAAAATTAAGTATTTTTAGAATAATACTCTTTTCGAAGAATTTATACTCTATGAAAAATTCTTTTTCTAATACTACATTTTTAGGTTATGGAAAGAAAATAAGTTTTTAAGTTTAGAAAATGGTACAAAATCATTAAAGGAAAATTATGATAAAAAGAAAAATAAAAATAAAAATAAAAACAAAAAGAAAAGTAAAACATGAAAAATGGAGGAGAAGCTTGAGGAATAGGACCTAATCAAAAATTGATTTCACTTGAATTATTCTAAGGAAGAGAACTTAGGATCAATCCTAAGCTTAATTTCAGTAAGTATTATTAAAATTATTTTTTCTGGATCTCATAAATTCTGAAATTAATTTTTCTCTAAAAATCCAAAATTTGGCTAATTTTTTATTACTTTTGAATTAAATAGAAAATCAAGATTCCTATGTTTAATACTAAATATTCTGATACCTTAGATACCATTCAATTTACTGTAAATTTTTTTAAGTTTGACTATAACATTTTTAGAACAAAATTTAAGTACATCTTAAAGAAACCCACTAACACAAATCAACATATTCCTGAAGTTGTAGTTTGACTATAACATTTTTAGGACAATTAATGTTTAACTTTGGGGGAATTGATCCACCTAAAAATTACCGATTTTTTGGGTACCTTTCATGCTCATTTTATGCACATTTTTAATGATATTACACTTCAAAGGAAGAAATTTTGCATATTTTTGTCTTCAAGTACAAGATATGGACTTTTGGTGAAAATGAAGAAAAAACGGTGCAATTTGGAGCCAAATTGAGCAAAGAAGAAAATTCTAATTTGTCCATGTGTTTAAATAAAGTTACACTTTAAAGAAAGGTTGTTTTTATTTTTATCTTGTAGGTATACCATCTGGAGTGTAACAGAGCTGAAACAGGATAAAATGTTGGAGCCAGGGTGGCGCTTTATTTCCCAGAATGGTGCCATAACGCCAGACACAAGTGCTATAATGCCCTAGACTGGCGCTATAAAGCTTGAGATGGTTAATGGATGGCTTTCGGGCAATTCTAAGCCATTCTGGGATGTTTTGGAAGTTTTTGGACAACTTGCATGCCCTATGGAGTGATTCAATGAATTTAGACACATGGAAAATAATTTTTATGAAGAGATGTTTCTCTTAGAGTGAAAGGGCATGTCTTTTGAATAAAGGGGCGTGTCTTTTGAATAAAATGAGGTGTTTTACTTCTCTTTAAATAGAGAGACTTGGCGCTTCTCATGGAATGTAATTAGGGGAGTCTAAAGAAGTAATTAGGAAAGTTTTAGGAGGAGTTTGGCATGAGTTTATGGAGACGTGGATTTTTTCATTTTTTGGTGAAATTGGTTAGGGATTTTGAAAGATATGAGCATAGAAGTATGAGTGCATGGATCGATAGGAGACTTTGTTGGAGAGATTTTTCTTCTTTCTTTTAGAGAAAAAAAACTAAGTATTGTGTCCTTCATTTTCTTGTAATTATTGTAAACACATTCTAGTAGATTTTCAATGATTTAAACAAAGGTTTTTGTTGTTTTTTATCCATGTTTCTTAAGTAATTTTCCTTACTCTTTTCTTTTATGTGTAGGAAACTTTGTTTTATTAAAGAGCTATTTTTATTTTCATGTGATGAGAATATCTCCTTTACTTCATTGACATAACTTAAGTGGCAACAAGTTATGTAAAAATTTGTTGTATGTGTGATCCCGAGGAAATATAGTTGTGTAAAATTTATATAAGTTTGACTCCACTATGTAACGGTGCCAAAAGTTTGATGCAATATTTATGATTAAGAAATTTAAGCAATCAATATTGGAATTCTACGCAACTATAGTTATCGTTATCAAGTAATAAAAGACTTTCTATTTAAGCCCCGAATATCGATCCCACGGGGAAGGTTTAAATTTGAAATGATAAATTTACTAGGAAATTCACAGAAGGTAAAATGAAATTACTGTCAGTAATTTTGAATGCTGAGATATTATCAAAACTAAATTATTTAACTAATAGAAAAACTGAAATGCAAAGTTTAAACGGTAACTGCTAAACTACTAAACTATGTTTATGTGATGAAGATTTCTTATGTGAAAAAGCAACTTTCTCACTACAATGAGATTTTGGTAAAATATGATGGGATAAATGGTTAGAACATGTATTGTGCTAAATAGGAGCAGTTTTAATTCTCTACCTCTGATACAGTGTTATAAAAAATCATTGGCTAATCCTAGTTTTAGTCCCTAAATCTGTGGCTAGGCTAGAAGGATACTAGCTCCCACTCTAGAGCTCCTACTTCCCTTCATCTAAAGATTAACTCTTGCTTTAGTTCTTAAACACTAAGACCAAATTAGCGATTTTTGTCTATCACCCTAAAATCTCCAATTTTACACCCTACAATGTATATTTTCCTATTTATTTGCACTTAATTCCATGAACGAAATACTCCTTCATGGAATCAATTGTGATCCTCTCTTTGGTGTTGAACTCATACTCCATTTCTCAAATCATATGTTTCACAACACATTTTAACAATTCAATTGGTCAGATCAAGAAGTAATTAAGTTCGAAGTTGAAAAATCATCACAATTTATTTTATATTTTAATATTGATACATCCATATTATCTCTTCATTTCACCATATCTCAGAGTAGGAGAAAGATAAAGGAAGCTACTTAGACTTCATGAGAAAGATACAATAAAACACAAAGTTCACATATAAAAGAAAGTTCATACAATACTAATAAACAAACAACACTTATTTGAAACTCTTTCTCAAAGCAAATCCCTTGTAGCCTCTCCTAGGAAATGTAGGAAGAAGAAATCACTCACTTTTCTCCTTCCCATCACTCTCAGAGAAGAATTCACACTTAATCTCACCATAAAACTCTAAACTCTTAAAGAAAAATTACTAATAGACTCCTGAATGGTGGTGGAATGAAGATGGAAAAAGTGTATGGAGGCGAGGTGTGACGATTAAGAACAAGGAGGAATGAGGAGTCCCTTTTCTTATCAATTTCAGCCCCAAATAGATCCTAGAGTCGGTTCTCCAATAGGTTCATCCAAAAACTCTTCAAAAAGTGTCCAAATTTGTCGAATGTTCTAGAAATAGGGTCTGAACCGACAGTGGCGTCGTCGACACCCAGTATGGCATCGTTGGTGCCAATGGCCCATAATTTAATTCGCTGTTCTCTGTCAAATGGCACCATCAGCGCTAAGTAAAATCCACCATCTGTTCTGTAAGTCTGCACCGTCAACACTGCTCTTGGCGCCGTAGGCATTTAGTATTTCTTCAAAAACACCATTTTGACTCCAAATTTCATCCTTTTTTACTTCCTTTTTTCTTCAAGTCTTAAAAATCAACAATCTACAAGAAAACATAAAAATACCTTCCATTAAAGTGCAATATAACCAAAAATGAATATAAAATATGGGTCTAAAAATTCATATATTTTTGGTGTATCAAAATTTCCCAAACTTATATGTTCCTGTCCTCAAGTAACTCCTCTACTACATAAAGATATGACTTATGGTAAAAGAATTAACTTCTAGATTTCCTTATTTTAGTCTACTAAACATAACAAGATAACTTCAAAAAAATTCAAAATAACTCCAGTTAATACTAAAGGTATAAGAATATTCAGCAATCAAGTCCAAGATTTTTTATNTGTAAAAGAATTAACTTCTAGATTTCCTTATTTTAGTCTACTAAACATAACAACATAACTTCAAAAAAATTGAAAATAACTCCAGTTAATACTAAAGGTATAAGAATATTCAACAATCAAGTCCAAGATTTTTGATTCTCTATTCTTTTTAAGAAAAAAATTACAAATTGTCATATTAAAGTCACTTAGAATATCCATATGAAAAAGAAATTCATAAAAATTTACTAGTAAATAAGCTAATACTCAAATAAAAGTTTAAAAAATGTAGTCAAGTCTTCTTCCGTAAGTTGATTCAAGGGAAGCCAATTTTTAATTAGGCATCTCCTTAAGCTTCTCCCCATATTATCTTTTTCTTTTTCTTTTCTTTTCAAGATCCTTTTCAATCCTTTTTCTTTTCATTTTTTTTCTTTCTTTTAATATATATAAGGATTATTATATCTGGATAGTCTTTAATGATTNTTAGAAAAAAATTGCAAATTGTCATATTAAAGTCACTTAGAATATCCATATGAAAAAGAAATTCATAAAAATTTACTAGTAAATAAGCTAATACTCAAATAAAAGTTTAAAAAATGTAGTCAAGTCTTCTTCCGTAAGTTGATTCAAGGGAAGCCAATTTTTAATTAGGCATCTCCTTAAGCTTCTCCCCATATTATCTTTTTCTTTTCTTTTCTTTTCAAGATCCTTTTCAATCATTTTTCTTTTCATTTTTTTTCTTTCTTTTAATATATATAAGGATTATTATATCTGGATAGTCTTTAATGATTTTGAATTTTATATTATCCGCTTAAAGTTAAATAATTTTCACATTCCTTCACTTAACAAATTTATATTAGCTTATTGATTTCATAAAGTTTAATTCTTTTATTTTTACATGAATCTCTAAGATTTTTAATACTTCAAAAATTCAAATTTCTTTACTGAAATAAAAAATATAGTCTTATTCTCTTATATCAAATATCTTAATCTCTAAAATTAACCTTAATAATTGAAAAATTTTACTTAAGCTTACTATATATTTAGAAACATAAATATAGTTATCTAAAGTTATCCCTTATTACCAAAGGTCATGTTATATTTAAAATTTTTGAAAATATAGCTAAGTGAGGACAAATAAAATTAAGTTTCTTTCTTTAAAAAGGAATTTCNCCTCCGCTTAAAGTTAAATAATTTTCACATTCCTTCACTTAACAAATTTATATTAGCTTAATGATTTCATAAAGTTTAATTCTTTTATTTTTACATGAATCTCTAAGATTTTTAATACTTTAAAAATTCAAATTTCTTTACTGAAATAAAAAAATATAGTCTTATTCTCTTATATCAAATATCTTAATCTCTAAAATTAACCTTAATAATTGAAAAATTTTACTTAAGCTTACTATATATTTAGAAACATAAATATAGTTATCTAAGGTTATCCCCTAATACCAAAGGTCATGTTATATTTAAATTTTTTGAAAATATAGCTAAGTGAGGACAAATAAAATTAAGTTTCTTTCTTTAAAAAGGAATTTATAATACCAAAGGTCATGTTAAATTTAAAATTTTGAAAATATAGTTAAGTGAGGACAAATAAATTCCCCCCCAAACTTAAATTTTTAAAAGATTTAGCATGAAGAACTGAAAAAAAATAAAGGGTGAACTAAAACATTTAATACATAAAGAAAAGACTTACCTGTTGAAAGTTCTGATTTTGAAACTCAATTCTGAAATATTGCAGTGCTAATATGAAAAGCTACAAGACTTAAGACATTAAATAACACATAATACATATAAAATCTGCTGAGAAAGAGTTAGTTACAATACATTTAACAAAATTCTAACTACTAACAATAGAACTAAACTGAATTTCAAATAAAAAATAGTTTTACAATATATAATTCACAATACAACAAAACATAGTCTCGCAATCTAACAACAAACAATCTCAAACAAATAACAAAAACAAACAACAAAATAATAAAGTACAATTAAACGTAAACTAAAAGAAATATCACCAATTATCATCATCTTCTTCATCTACCTCCAAATTCTGCTGCTGATTTGGAGTAAAAACAGGGTGAGTAGGAAACTTAACTGAATGATCACCCTTCATGTATCTCACCATTGCATCATCATAAGCAGTATCATATTTGAACTTTGCCGTATCAAATCATCAGTGTGAGCATTTCTGACATCCATGTTTTGCATTATAAGATCCATTCTCAAGATATCTCCCTATTGGATCATCATTTGTTCCGATAGTTCTCAAAGAGTAGGGTCACTAGAAGTAGGGGTCCTAAGAGTGGAAGGAATATCCCTGGCCTTACTTCAAGACCTCCATCCAACATAAGATTCATATGACTTTATATTGGCAGACCTAATAGGTTTTAGAGGCTTAATCCTCTCTTCCTCAGGTCTAAAATCAACTTCTGCCTGTTCGTAGAGTGTGAAGATCAAGGCAGGGTGTGCTAAACCACCAGTGGTCTCTCCCAAAGCAATAGATCTAGTGTTCATATAAATAATAGAGCCTACATTTATCCTCATCACATGTTGGATACAGAAGTTCAGGATCGCTCTATCCTTTGTAACCTCACTGTGATGATTTTT
The DNA here is from genome assembly GCA_002079205.1 of Phalaenopsis hybrid cultivar. NCBI lineage: Eukaryota > Viridiplantae > Streptophyta > Magnoliopsida > Asparagales > Orchidaceae > Phalaenopsis > Phalaenopsis hybrid cultivar. The sequence continues at coordinate 293,389 of JXCR01006649.1, forward strand.
TGGTATCATTCTTTCAGATATAAAGTAGTGTTAGACCTTAGATACTACATTAAGAATAGAAAGAGGAAAGTTTATCTTAACACAAATCTTGACCTTCCAGGTTCCTCTTCCATCAGTTAGAAAAAAAGTAATCTCATCCAAGGCCTCATTTGTAGCAGAAAATGATTTATACTGGCAACTGTACACATCTTCCAATTGATAAAACTCAATAATTTTTCTTGGAGAAAACTCCAACATTTTACCACGAACAAAAACAAAATCATCAGAAGCCTGTGTAAAATTGGCGTAGAACTCCATCACTACTCCAATAACAGTCTCGACAGTAAAATAACAGAAATTTTCCCACTGCCGAGCATTAATTAATCGCTCAACTTCTCCTCCCAGATTTTTAAATCCACGATCCAGAATTACTTTTTTATTTTCAAGTTGACTATTGAATCGAGCACTAGCTTTAAAGCTGACAAATTTTTGTTCATCATAATCTACTTTTCTTTTTTCCTTTGCTGGTTCTTGGGGCCATGATAAATCTAAGAAAATTTGATAAAAATCTGAATAAATTCCCAAAATTCTGAAAATCACAACGTAAAATGCTTTAAACTTAAATCTACTAAGTAAGAGTTCTTCACCAAAGGATTTTCTCAAAATCTCTCAAAAAATTCCAAAATTTTTGGATCTCGGCAATGTGAGATAAATCCTTGTTGAAAATAAAAAATTTTTAGTTTAAAGTGTAGCTCTTACCTAGAGAAGATGATATTTGAACTTCCTTTGCCTTAAAATTGCTTCAAATCCAAGCAAATGCAAGCTCTAGGTGCAAAAACTGGAGGTTGAAGGTGACTTAAAGGGTAAAAAATGGAGTTTATGGTACAAATCAAGAATTTTAAGGGGTTTAGACTGTTCTCGAGTCGAGGGAGCCGTCGGCGCTGAAGGCCTAAGAATTATATTTTTCAATATTTTCAACTTTCAATTTCCTTCCATATTTCTCCAAAGTCTTTTTTGTATTTTTAAACACAAATTTTTATCTAACAATAATTCACAAACAAACATTTTCACAAATAATAACAAACTAACTTTTATATATGAAAATATATTTTTGACAAATATATTTTTCTAATCACACTTTTACACTCATATATCAAACTAAATTATAAATAAGCATTGAAATCAGGCCACAACACTAAACGCTGACACAAAACTTATACACACAATCCAAGTTCATAATTCTAAAGCAAAGTAAACTAAATCAAATCCACGCAATCTCATTAAATACATAAATATTTTAAANGCTGCAGTGGTAGTGTAGCAAAAAACTTCCCATCATCTTTGTACAATGATTTTATTAATCAGAGAACTTGGATTAATCAATTCATGATTGACAAAGCCCCTTTCCTTGATCAATCTCTTCTTCGTAAAAACTTTGTCGTATAATCTTTGTGTGTCAAAATTGATAAACTTTCTTCTATTGAAAACTCCATACCTAGAAGTATTTCTGGAATTGGAAGCAATGGATTTCGAAAATAGGAAGTTTCTAGTCGTCCAAGGTAGTTTTTAGGACTTTAAAAACACCTCCCGATGGTTATTACGGAGCAAAATCCCGCAAAAATCTGCCAAATTTGTCCTGAACTGTGCAAACTTCTATTGGCACTGTCGGCACTCACGATGGCGCTTTAGACGCCATGGTTAGTTTAGTGGGAGTCGTTGGCGCCTATGCTCACGCTAGAGACTGAAATCGTGTCTTCATTTTTTTTGTTCAATTCAATTCCAAATTTTCCTCTAATACCAATATTTGTCTTAATTTATAATATATANCCTAGAATTGGAAGCAATGGATTTCAAAAATAGGAAGTTTCTAGTCATCCAAGGTAGTTTTTAGGACTTTAAAAACACCTCCCGATGGTTATTACGGAGCGAAATCCCGCAAAAATCTGCCAAATTTGTCCTGAACTGTGCAAACTTCTATTGGCACTGTTGGCACTCCCGATGGCGCTTTAGACGCCATGGTTAGTTTAGTGGGCGTCGTTGGCGCCTATACTCACGCTAGAGACTGAAATCGTGTCTTTTCATTTTTTTTGTTCAATTCAATTCCAAATTTTCCTCTAATACCAATATTTGTCTTAATTTATAATATATAAAATTGTGTAAGATTATTATCTACTAATATATAAAACACTTATAAAAAAATAGTAATACATAGATACATATATTTTTTATATATGGGTTGCCTCCAACGAAGCGCTTGGTTTAACTTTGTCAGCCCGACAAACTATTTGTTTAGTTGGGTTGACATAATATTAAAACTTCTTTAAAATGTGGTATGTGCCCTTCATAATAATGTTTCAATCGATGCCCATTAACTTTAAATATATTTCCAGTGTTAGGATCTTTAATAACAACAGTTCCATAATGATAGACTTCAATCATTTTAAATGGTCATAACCATCTGGATTTCAGTTTCTTGAAAATAATCTAAATCTTATATTATATAATAGAACTTCTTGTCTAGGTTCAAACCTCTTCTTAACAATCTTNCAATCATTTTAAATGGTCCTAACCATCTGGATTTCAGTTTCCTGAAAATAATCTAAATCTTATATTATATAATAGAACTTCTTGTCTAGGTTCAAACCTCTTCTTAACAATCTTCCAATCATGCCATATTTTCATTTTTTTTCTTATAGATTTTTTCATTATCCTATGCTCTATTTCTAATCTCCTCAAGTTCAATGAGTTATAATAATCTTTTCTCACCAGCATATTTTAGATTAAAATTAANGATCATGCCATATTTTCATTTTTTTTCTTATAGATTTTTTCATTATCCTATGCTTTATTTCTAATCTCCTCAAGTTCAATGAGTTATAATAATCTTTTCTCACCAGCATATTTTAGATTAAAATTAAACTCCTTAATAGGCCAAAATCCTTTATGCTCCAATTCTACTGGTAAGTGACATGTTTTTCAAAAAATTAGTTTATATGGGGACATTCCTATAAGAGTCTTATAAACAGTTCTGTATGCTCATAATGCAGTATCTAATCTATCAGATCAATCTAATTTATAGGAATNCCCTTTACACTCCAATTCTACTGGTAAGTGGCATGTTTTTCAAAAAATTAGTTTATATGGGGACATTCCTATAGGAGTCTTATAAACAGTTCTGTATGCTCATAATGCAGTATCTAATCTATCAGATCAATCTAATTTATAGGAATTTACAGCTTTTTCTAAAATTCATTTAATTTCACAATTTGATATCTCTGCTAGACCGCTAGTCTGAGGATGATAAGTAGTAGAGAATCTATGCATAATATCATATTTCATAATCAATTTTTTGATTCCCTTATTCCTAAAATGAGATCCTCCATCAGTAATAATTACTCTCGGCATTCCATATCTTGGAAAAGTATTTTTAATTAAAAATTTAGAAACACTCAGAGCATCACATCTGGGTACAACAATAGCTTCAATCCATTTGGACATATAATCAACAACAAGTAATATATATAAATTTCCAAGTGAAGGCATAAATGGTCCCATAAAATCTAATCCCCACACATCAAAAATTTTAACTTCTAATGTGTAAGTTAGAGCCATTTCATTTCTTCTAGAAATATTTTCTGCTCGTTGATATCGATCACATGTTTTAATGTATTCATTAAGATCTCTAAAAAGAGTAGGCTAATAAAATCCACCTTGCAAAATCTTATATGCAGTTCTATTTATTCCAAAATGTCCTTCAAATTCAGAATCATGACATCTTTCAATTATCTGTTGAGTTTTCTCATAAGACACACATCTTCTAATAATTAGATCTTTACATTATTTATATAAATATGGGTCATCCCAAAAATATAATTTCGAATAATATATAAATTTCTTTAATTGTGGATTTTTGATATTAGATGGTAAGATATCACTTACAATAAAATTTATTATATCATCATACCACGGTACATTCATTTTATCAATACTATATAATTGTTGATCAGGGAAATTTTCTAAAATTTCATTTGCAAAATTAGTTAATATTTCTCTTTCTAGTGTAGACAAATGATGAGCTATTTGATTATCATTTCCCTTTCTATCAACTATGGTAAAATCAAACTCTTGCAATAGAAGTATCCATCTAATTAAACTTAATTTAACATTCTTCCTTCGCATGAAGTATTTAATAGCAGAATGATCAGTATGCACTATACATTTAGTTCCAATTAAGTAAGGTCTAAATTTATCAAAGAAATAAACAATTGCTAATAACTCTCTTTCAATAGTAGTATAATTAATTTGAGCATCATTTAGAGTTTTACTAGCATAATATATCACTTTAAAAACTATGTTATGTCTTTGTCCTAAAAAAACCCCATTAGCATAATCACAAGCATCGAGCATTATTTCAAATGGTTTTTCTCAATGAGGTGGAACTATTATAGGTGCAGTGATTAATATTTCTTTCAATAATTCAAATGCTTTTATGCATTCAACATTAAAATAAAATTTGGTATCTTTTTCTAAAAATTGGCATAATGGCTTAGTAATTTTTGAAAATTTTTTTATGTAGGCCTGTAGAAACCAGCATGTCCTAGAAAACTTCTTTCCCCTTTAACAGTAGTAGGAGGTGGTAATTTTTCAATAAGTTAAATTTTCGTAGGATCTACTTCAATGCCATTTTCAAAAAATTTATGCCCAAGTAAAATATCTCTTACAACCATGAATTGACATTNCCTTTGTCCTAAAAAAACCTCATTAGCATAATCACAAGCATCGAACATTATTTCAAATGGTTTTTCTCAATGAGGTGGAACTATTATAGGTGCAGTGATTAATATTTCTTTCAATAATTCAAATGCTTTTATGCATTCAACATTAAAATTAAATTTAGTATCTTTTTCTAAAAATTGGCATAATGGCTTAGTAATTTTTTAAATTTTTTTATGTAGTCCTGTAGAAACCAGCATATCCTAGAAAACTTCTTTCCCCTTTAACAGTAGTAGGAGGTGGTAATTTTTCAATAAGTTGAATTTTTGTACGATCTACTTCAATGCCATTTTCAAAAAATTTATGCCCAAGTAAAATATCTCTTACAACCATGAATTGACATTTTTCTCAATTTAGTACTAGGTTGATTCTTTCACATACTTCCATGATTCAAATGAAGTTCCCAGTATAAAAAAATCATCCATAAATATTTCTATTCCATGTTCAATAAAATTGCTAAAAATTGACATCATACATCTTTTAAATGTTACAGGTGCATTGTATAGTCTAAAAGGCATTCTAAGAAAAGAAAATGTTCCATATGGGCTTGTAAATGTTATTTTTTCTTGATCCTCTAGAGCAATTGGAATTTGGTGATAACCAGTATATCCATCTAAAAAATAATAATATTTATTTCCAGCCATTCTATCCAATATTTGGTCTAGAAAGGGTAAATGAAAGTGATCTTTTCTGGTGGCCATATTTAATTTTATATAGTCAATACAAATTTGTCAACCAATAACTTGTCTTATTGGAGTTAATTCATTTTTCTCATTTTCTTCAACGGTCATTCCTCCTTTCTTTGAAACACAGTGAATTGGACTTTCCAAAGCACTGTCTGAAATGGGATATATATATCCAACATCTAGTCATTTTAAAATTTCTTTTTTAACAACTTCTTTCATTATTGGGTTTAATCTCCTTTGAGGATCAANCATTTGGTCTAGAAAGGGTAAATGAAAGTGATCTTTTCTGGTGGCCATATTTAATTTCTATATAGTCAATACAAATTTGTCAACCAATAACTTGTCTTATTGGAGTTAATTCATTTTTCTCATTTTCTTCAACGGTCATTCCTCCTTTCTTTGAAACACAGTGAATTGGACTTTCCCAAGCACTGTCTGAAATAGGATATATAATTCCAACATCTAGTCATTTAACTTTTTTTTTAACAACTTCTTTCATTATTGGGTTTAATCTCCTGTGAGGATCAACTTTAGGTTTGTATTGTTCAACTAATAAAATTCTGTGCATACAAATAGAAGGATTAATTCCTTTAATATCTGTTAAAGTCCATCTAAAAGCCATTTTATATCTTTTCAACAACTCTATTAATTTATTTTCTTGAATTTCAGTTAACTCAGAAGATACAAAAATAGACAATGTAGATGACTCTCCTAAAAATACATATTTTAAATGGACAGGTAATATCTTCAGTTCAAGTTCAAGTGGTTTAATACTTGAAGGAATAAAATATTTATTATCATTTTCTAACAAGTCCAAATTTTCAAATTTGTCCTAAATATAATCCAAATCCTTTTCTTTTATCTCATCCTTGCCTCAAAAAAATCTCCTTGCTTTAATTTGTCTTCAAACTTATTCTTAAATTTCTCACTACTCAGATACTCAGTTACTTCCATCCTGAAACATTCATTATCTTTTTCTATTGTAGGATATTTAATAGCTTTTGCTATATTAAATGTTACTTCTTGATCATTAACTCTCATTATTAATTCTCCTTTTTCTACATCTATCGCAGCTCTCCCTGTTTCAAGAAATGATCTCCCCAAAATAATAGGAATCTCTTTATCTTTCTCTGTATCTAATACTATAAAGTCTACATGAAAAATAAATTTATTCACTTTTACTAATACATCTTCTATAACTTCTTTTAGATAAGTTATTGATCGATCGACTAAATGAAGAGTTACAGTGGTAGGGGAAATCTCTCCCAAATCTAAACTTTTAAAGATTGATGGAGGCATAAGATTGATACTCGCTCCANTTCAACTAATAAAATTCTGTGCAGACAAATAGAAGGATTAATTCCTTTAATATCTGTTAAAGTCCATCTAAAATCCATTTTATATCTTTTCAACAACTCTATTAATTTATTTTCTTGAATTTCAGTTAACTCAGAAGATACAAAAATAGACAATGTAGATGACTCTCCTAAAAATACATATTTTAAATGGACAAGTAATATCTTCAGTTCAAGTTCAAGTGGTTTAATACTTGAAGGAATAAGATATTTATTATCGTTTTCTAACAAGTCCAAAGTTTCAAATTTGTCCTAAATATAATCCAAATCCTTTTCTTTTATCTCATCCTTGCCTCAAAAAAATCTCCTTGNTTTAAAGCCCCTTTCCTTGATCAATCTCTTCTTCGTAATAACTTTATCGTATAATCTTTGTGTGTCAAAATTGATAAACTTTCTTCTATTGAAAACTCCATACCTAGAAGTATTCCTAGAATTGGAAGCAATGGATTTCAAAAATAGGAAGTTTCTAGTCATCCAAGGTAGTTTTTAGGACTTTAAAAACACCTCCCGATGGTTATTACGGAGCGAAATCCCGCAAAAATCTGCCAAATTTGTCCTGAACTGTGCAAACTTCTATTGGCACTGTTGGCACTCCCGATGGCGCTTTAGACGCCATGGTTAGTTTAGTGGGCGTCGTTGGCGCCTATACTCACGCTAGAGACTGAAATCGTGTCTTTTCATTTTTTTTGTTCAATTCAATTCCAAATTTTCCTCTAATACCAATATTTGTCTTAATTTATAATATATAAAATTGTGTAAGATTATTATCTACTAATATATAAAACACTTATAAAAAAATAGTAATACATAGATACATATATTTTTTATATATGGGTTGCCTCCAACGAAGC
>JXCR01006649.1:320705-363063 GCA_002079205.1 Phalaenopsis hybrid cultivar
CCAGTAACTCTTTTTCAGTAACAGTATAGTTAATTTGTGCATCATTAAGTTTTACTAGCGTAGTATCTCACTTTAAAAATCTTTTCGTACCTTTGTCCAAGAACCGCTCCAATAGCATAATCACTAGCATCACACATAAGTTTAAATGGTTTCTTCTAGTTATTTGAAACTATAATAGGGGCTGTAATTAATTTTTCAATTTGTTCATACCCAAAGGAAAATATGTTGAGATATATGTTGAAAAGGAAAATATGTTGAGATATGTTGAAAACTAAAATATGTTAAAAAATGGTTTCTCCCAGTTAGATCCTATGTCATACCCTAATGGGTTCAATTTGTTCAGCTCTGAGGATGATTCCCTTAAGAAAATCATAATATGTCCAAGTGTTCTTCGAGATTCCCAAAGGATCATGAAAAGTCTTAGGTAATACCCTAGACACTTCACAGTCCCTCGAATCGTCTCGAGTTCATTTTGGTCTTATTATGTTTGCTATGTGGTTCACCCCATTGATACCCTTATGCTTAATGAACCTTGATGTTTTGATTGTCCCTTTAAGTGGGGTAATTATGACTTGATGTTTTACTTAAGAATTATACGGGTAAAGGCCCTTAAGGGCAATTTGGGCTTAATTAAGGAATTTAGCCGGTTTAATTTTGAAAGATGGACTTGTAGTGTTTTAAAAAATTTCAAATTAATTATAGGTCATTTTCTAAACCTCATTAGATAAAATTTTGATTAAGCCTAGTTCACTAACTAAACCCGTAAAACTTAATGCATAGATTTGTAATTTTTAGAAAAAATTAAATATTTATATTTTTAACCCTTATCAAGAATCATAAATCATTTTGAAACCATTAATTGGGGTTTTAAGTCAATAGGTTATGATCTTCCAAAGTCAAACCCCTAACCCCAAAATCTTTTGATTTAAATATTCTTCTGAATTTCATAAATTTAAGAAATTACAAATTTATCTTTAGTGAGACCAAAGTGAGATTGGTTGCTACCATTTGTCCCTTTCATGTTTCAAGCATCAAAACATGTCGATTAAGATCATTTATTGCCCATTTACCCTTTGGTTAAGCNAGGGTTTTAAGTCAATAGGTTATGATCTTCCAAAGTCAAACCCCTAACCCAAAAATCTTTTGATTTAAATATTCTTCTGAATTTCATAAAGTTAAGAAATTACAAATTTATCTTTAGTGAGACCAAAGTGAGATTGGTTGCTACCATTTATCCCTTTCATGTTTCAAGCATCAAAACATGTCGATTAAGATCATTTATTGCCCATTTACCCTTTGGTTAAGCCTAAATATTAATTAAGGCTTAAATTCCAAAATTACCATTTTGCCCTTAATGCCTTAACACCTCATAATTCATTAAATCAAACTCAAATGACTTTAAGATGTTTATGCTACCCCACTCATGGGTTAACTAAAATATCAGAGGAGAAAATGTGATTTTTATGAAATTATTTAATTTTATAACTATTTTTAATGCAAAAATAAAGATTTTTAATGAAAATTTAATAANTTTTTTGCTACCCCACTCATGGGTTAACTAAAATATCAGAGGAGAAAATGTGTTTTTTATGAAATTATTTAATTTTATAACTATTTTTAATGCAAAAATAAAGATTTTTAATGAAAATTTAATAACTCAGTATAAATAAAGCTTCTGTCCTCTAGAAACTTATTGGAGGTTCACATAGGTTAGTGGACTACTTGAACCAATTTTCATGATTTTTAGAGGTTAAATTCAATTATTAGAATTATTTGTTTTTTTAGTATTAATTAAATATAAAAAATTATTTAAGTGGAAAATTAAATTTTATATTTTTATTAAATTTCTCTAAGGTCAAGGAATCAAAAGAAATAAATTTCATATTTTTATGGTTTATATTTCAAATTATTAGAACTATTTTAGTGGAAAATTAAAGAAAATTCATTTTAAGCCTTTGAAAAGTAATATCTTGACTTANTAGTATTAATTAAATATAAAAAATTATTTAAGTGAAAAATTAAATTTCATATTTTTATGGTTTATATTTCAATTTATTAGAACTATTTTAGTGGAAAATTAAAGAAAATTCATTTTAAGCCTTTGAAAAGTAATATCTTGACTTAGAAAATTAGGAAAAATTTTTTAATTGGTCCCAAGTGATTAGAAAGCCAAATGTGACATTTTAGTGTATTTTTTACAATTATTCAATTTTTATGATTTTTAATTAATTTTTATTTATTTAAATATTTAATAATAGCTTAAAAATAAAGTATTTATTTTAGTTACATTTTTATTTTTCTTAGGTTCCTCTAATCTTAAGAAGCTCCCAAAACTAATTTGGTGATTTTTTTGAGTTTTATTTTAATTATTATAATTATTTTAATGCCAAAAATGTAATTTCACTTGATTTATTCATTTTAGTGGCCAAATTAATTCCAATTAACTTGAAATTTTAATGGGAAGCTCCNCTTTGGTGATTTTTTTTTAGTTTTATTTTAATTATTATAATTATTTTAATGCCAAAAATGCAATTTCACTTGATTTATTCATTTTAGTGGCCAAATTAATTCCAATTAACTTGAAATTTTAATGGGAAGCTCCTCTGGCATTAAATTATACTAGAGAATGATTTTTATTCCATTTAAATTTATAATTATTTAAATTTAAATATATTTCATTTTTATGGGTTGGTGACAATATTAGTCATTCTTAATGAGTTAAACTAAGTTTATAGTTTTTCTAGGGTCCTCTGGCCACAATGAACCTAACAAAATAAGTTTTGTATATTTTTTATTANCTGGCATTAAATTATATTAGAGAATGATTTTTATTCCATTTAAATTTATAATTATTTCAATTTAAATATATTTCATTTTTATGGGTTGGTGACAATATTGGTCATTCTTAATGAGTTAAACAAAGTTTATAGTTTTTCTAGGGTCCTCTGGCCACAATGAACCTAACAAAATAAGTTTTGTATATTTTTTATTAATAATTTATTTATTATAATTATTTTACCAAAAAAGACATGATACACTTAAAAAATAGATATGTTTGCTTAAAGACCTCCGGTGACCTTGGAAAAATCAGGGAAGTTCCCTCATGACAGAGAGAACCAAAGCCCTAAAAATCAAGTCATGGTGACATGTCCATAAAAATGGTGAATCAAAATAAAAAATACACTATTTAATTAATTAAAAATCACATATGCATGAAACAAACATAAAACCATTTCCACATTATTCTCCTTTGTTCACTGAGCATGAAGGTATTTTTATTTTATTTTTATAATTTTTCAATGCAAAGTTATGGATTTTCAAAGTTCTAACATTTAAATAAATCAAATAAAGATCTATTTTTCTACTTACTCAATGCAGTGCCACCTCATTCTAGGCAACTTCGAAGCGCGCATGCGTCCACTTCTAGTTGGGCGCCGCCAGCTGAGTCAACCCGTTGTACCTACACCGAGACTTTATCCAGCGTGATCTCAATCGTCCATCCGATACACGTGAAAATGGACGCATCCGTTCATCATCCAAAAGTCTTTAGCTGGAGAGTCGTTAAACTTCAAACATTAACTCTCGATACCAACCAAATCTCTTCGGTTTTGTTTTTATAAATGTGTCTAGAATAAGAGAACATATCCATACGGTTAATCAAGTATATGAACATGGAGAATTAAAATACGCCCAGTTTAAGGGGAGAGTTCAATAACTTTCCCCAAGATGTATGGTCGATTGGATGCTTCCAAAAGCTTGAGTTGAGTCTAGAGAGCTCCTAGATGAAGCCTTGGGCCGTGGTGAATTACCTAGGTGTAATTTCAACTAAGGCCAATTTTAGATGTTGATCAAATTCTATGCTAGGGTGGTCTGATGATGGGGATTTTGTGGGGGAACTTCTTCTTTCACTCAGGGGATGGTGTGGGTATAATTAATTTGACTTTGCTGCACTTTGGAGCTGTGGGGAATTATGTCCATATTCTGGCTTGATTTTGAGCTCCACAATTGAGCTCAGATGGTGGATTTGAGGGTTGGAAGATATTTTTATTGAACTTAAGGGGTATGTTAACCTCATTTTTCAGGTCTTCCTTTCCCTTTCCTTAGATACCCTATGGTTTAACCTTAGGAATTTTTTTTATTTTGACTCTCATAAAGGACTCGACCAAGACCCACAATATTTAGAAATTCAATTCATTTCTTCGCTCCTTGAAGTTTCATATGGACGTTTTCTANCTGTTAACCTCATTTTTGAGGTCTTCCTTTCCCTTTCCTTAGATACCCTAGGGTCTAACCTTAGGATTTTTTTTATTTTGACTCTCATAGAGGACTAGACCAAGACCCACAATATTTAGAAATTCAATTCATTTCTTCGCTCCTTGAAGTTTCATATGGACGTTTTCTAATCCTTAATGTCTAGTTAAGTCAATTAAAGCTGACATATTGAAGCTCTTACTGAGTTCCCATAGGGATTTGAAAACCATAAGAGGACCCCATGATGTGTGCGATGTTTGACTTTCTATCGAGAGCATTATGTTTGACTTCCTACCGAGAGCATTATGTTTGACTATGATTGTTGTTTAGGCGAGGACCAATCATCAAATTGCTCATTAAATGGCTCCGATTAGACTAAAATAACTTTTTTTATTATGATTTAAGTAAATTAAGGTTAATTTAGTACAATATTTGATGAACTTTTTTGGGATACCTCGAATGACGAAACTGACAGTGCCGGTTTGTCCAGGATGTCGATTTTAGCCTCTCTCTTTCAGTGAGTTCCCCACCGAAACCCTTGTTCTTGAAGTTTCCCCCCATTTTTTTGGTCATATCCTTCCTTGCCAGCCATAACTCTTGATTTTGGGGTGTTTCTCCTCACCGCCCTGGTTCTCACCACCGGTAAGCCTCTCTCTCATCTTCACCTATAAATACCCCCTCTTGCGATGCCCTAGGGGCTGGCCTCCCTTCTTCTTTGCAACCGACGCTCCGTGCTACCTCGTAGCCATTACAAGGTCTTCTCCCTCAATCATTCAAGCTGAAGAGTAAGAATCTTCTTCTTCTTCTTCTTCTTCTTATTATTATTACAATGGTTCAAGAATATAAATGATTTTCTTATCTTTCAATTTCCTTCTTTTATTCATCCAAATTGCAAGTAAGGATTTCTATTTCTATTAATCATTTGAACAAAGAGAATATACTTATTTGATCTGATTGCAAGAAAATCATTCTCTTATTTTATAGTCAAGCCATCTTGCTTCTCAAATTGATCTTTGTTTTGAGCATCTTCTTTATATGATTATTGAGATTATTTTCTCATATTACAAAAGTTGTATTATAGAAAATGAAGAATTGGATGACAGAAATGTTCTTATGGATCAATCATCTAAAAATTCATCACCTATACAACCCAAATTTCTTCATTTATTATTTTGAAAAAGATTAAGAAGTTGGAGAATAAGATGATTAATATTCTGAATGTGATTAGCATTATTTTAGATCAGTTTGACCATCTGGATTGGAGAATTAAAGAGAAACTTCATCACATTGGACTTATGGAAGAGGCTACATAGTGAATGTATAAGAAAAATAATTGGATCGAAGAACACTCAACTGATGAGTTTCCTCACTGTCCTTTCTAGAACTTATTTGTGCATCGCCAATCCATGGGAGATATTAGAGAAGACGATAACACAAAACATGAAGATGTGTAGCAACTCTGAAGTTCAAAATTCTAGTTTATAAGAGCTTATTTATGTTTAGTTATGTTGGATTTCCTTAGTTTTTGATATCAGACTTATTGTGATTGCTATTAGTTTTTAATTGTTTAGTTTTCAGCGTTAGGTGTTGTTGGTGTGATTTCAATGCTGAGTTTATGTTGTAATTTCAAAATACTTGTTTGTAACTGTTTGGATTTATATATAAAATGTGATGTTGTTTGTTGTTGTGAAAATTTGATGTTAGTAAATTACTTAAGTATGAAAATTAAAGTGAATTTAAACTAATTAGAAGATGAAGGGCTTTGGTGTACAACACTTTTTACAAAAAAAATAATAATAAAAAAAAAATTAAGCATTGGCTCTTAGGCGCCAAAACTGGCTAAGTCATTAAATCCACAAAATTGAATAGTGCCCACCATTTTTCTGCTTTGTATCCTCTTCTACCATACGACTAAGGCCGAATAGCAAACTATNCTTTTACAAAAAAAATAATAAAAAAAAAAATTAAGCATTGGCTCTTAGACGCCAAAACCGGCTGAGTCATTAAATCCACAAACTTGAATAGTGCCCACCATTTTTCTGCTTTGTATCCTCTTCTACCATACGACTAAGGCCGAATAGCAAACTATGGCTTCCAAATACTCAAATTTAAGGTGATTTTGGGGCTAGAAATTCTTGGATTTTATCTTCTCTTGGTAAGCGCTTCACTTAAACCTAGAAATATTTTACTTTTCACCACGTATTTCTCCTACATTATGTGAAAACCTAAAATTGGAGATTTTGGAGAATTTGGTCAAGAATCCATGGTGTGAAATTTCATAGCAATGATTTTAATTTTAGGAGTTTACTTTATCTTTATAGAAAATTTATGTTGAAATATTTTGAATTTTTAGAGCCCATATGGCTTCTAAAATTAAAAAGATGAAGGGAAAGGAGGCTTGTGACATGAGAAAATTTGTAAACATCAAAGCCCGACATCATTATAATACTCAACTCATGACAAGAAAATTGATTCAGGAATGAGCATTTTACAATCCCGACGGTCCTATTGAAGGATTGATTGTGGAGAGAAATTGGGAAACCTTTCGTTATTTTACGGTCGTAGCAGTTTTCTTGATCGTTTAGAAATTCTATGCAAACATCCTACAAGATACAGATGATCAAGTATTTGCTCGATGTAAGAATGTTGAATTTACCCCTGACAGGATAAATGCACTATATAGATTGAGGGACGAGTTTCATTGTGAATACACTACATTTGATACATCTGATACTGCATTGGATGAAGTTATAGNAAAAAAATAGATATGTTTGCTTAGAGACCTCCGGTGACCTTGGAAAAATCAGGGAAGTTCCCTCATGACAGAGAGAACGAAAGCCCTAAAAATCAAGTCATGGTGACATGTCCATAAAAATGTTGAATCAAAATAAAAAATACACTATTTAATTAATTAAAAATCACATATGCATAAAACAAACATAAAACCATTTCCACATTATTCTCCTTTGTTCACTGAGCATGAAGGTATTTTTATTTTATTTTTATAATTTTTCAATGCAAAGTTATGGATTTTCAAAGTTCTGACATTTAAATAAATCAAATAAAGATCTATTTTTCTACTTATTCAATGCAGTGCCACCTCATTCTAGGCAACTTCAAAGCGCGCATGCGTCCACTTCTAGTTGGGCACCGCCAGCTGAGTCAACCTGTTGTACCTGCATCGAGACTTTATCCAGCGTGATCTCAATCGTCCATCCGATACACGTGAAAATGGACACATCCGTTCATCATCCAAAAGTCCCTAGCTGGAGAGTCGTTAAACTTCAAACATTAACTCTCGATACTCAACCAAATCTCTTCGGTTTTGTTTTTATAAATGCGTCTAGAATAAGAGAACATATCCATACGGTTAATCAAGTATATGAACATGGAGAATTAAAATACGCCCAGTTTAAGGGGAGAGTTCAATAACTTTCCCAAAGATGTATGGTTGATTGGGTGCTTCCAAAAGCTTGAGTTGAGTCTAGAGAGCTCCTAGATTCAGCCTTGGGCCGTGGTGAATTACCTAGGTGTAATTTCAACCAAGGCCGATTTTAGATGTTGATCAAATTCTATGCTAGGGTGGTTTGATGATGGGGATTTTGTGGGGGAACTTCTTCTTTCACTCAGGGGATGGTTTGACTTTGCTGCACTTTGGAGCTGTGGGGAATTATGTCCATATTCTGGCTTGATTTTGAGCTCCACAATTGAGCTCAGATGGTGGATTTGAGGGTTGGAAGATATTTTTATTGAACTTAAGGGGTCTGTTAACCTCATTTTTGAGGTCTTCCTTTCCCTTTCCTTAGATACCCTAGGGTCTAACCTTAGGATTTTTTTTATTTTGACTCTCATAGAGGACTAGACCAAGACCCACAATATTTAGAAATTCAATTCATTTCTTCGCTCCTTGAAGTTTCATATGGACGTTTTCTAATCCTTAATGTCTAGTTAAGTCAATTAAAGCTGACATATTGAAGCTCTTACTGAGTTCCCATAGGGATTTGAAAACCATAAGAGGACCCCATGATGTGTGCGATGTTTGACTTCCTGCCGAGAGCATTATGTTTGACTTCCTACCGAGAGCATTATGTTTGACTATGATTGTTGTTTAGGCGAGGACCAATCATCAAATTGCTCATTAAATGGCTCCGATTAGACTAAAATAACTTTTTTTATTATGATTTAAGTAAATTAAGGTTAATTTAGTACAATATTTGATGAACTTTTTTGGGATACCTCGAATGACGAAACTGACAGTGCCGGTTTGTCCAGGATGTCGATTTTAGCCTCTCTCTTTCAGTGAGTTCCCCACCGAAACCCTTGTTCTTGAAGTTTCCCCCCATTTTTTTGGTCATATCCTTCCTTGCCAGCCATAACTCTTGATTTTGGGGTGTTTCTCCTCACCGCCCTGGTTCTCACCACCGGTAAGCCTCTCTCTCATCTTCACCTATAAATACCCCCTCTTGCGATGCCCTAGGGGCTGGCCTCCCTTCTTCTTTGCAACCGACGCTCCGTGCTACCTCGTAGCCATTACAGGGTCTTCTCCCTCAATCATTCAAGCTGAAGAGTAAGAATCTTCTTCTTTTTCTTCTTCTTCTTATTATTACAATGGTTCAAGAATATAAATGATTTTCTTATCTTTCAATTTCCTTCTTTTATTCATCCAAATTGCCAGTAAAGATTTCTATTTCTATTAATCATTTGAACAAAGAGAATATAATTATTTGATCTGATTGCAAGAAAATCATTCTCTTATTTTATAGTCAAGCCATCTTGCTTCTCAAATTGATCTTTGTTTTGAGCAACTTCTTTATATGATTATTGAGATTATTTTCTCATATTACAAAAGTTGTGTTATAGAAAATGAAGAATTGGATGATAGAAATGTTCTTATGGATCAATCATCTAAAAATTCATCACCTATACAACCCAGATTTCTTCATTTATTATTTTGAAAAAGATTAAGAAGTTGGAGAATAAGATGATTAATATTCTGAATGTGATTAGCATTATTTTAGATCAGTTCGACCATCTGGATTGGAGAGTTAAAGAGAAACTTCATCACATTGGACTTATGGAAGAGGCTACGTAGTGAATGTATAAGAAAAATAATTGGATCGAAGAACACTCAACTGATGAGTTTCCTCACCGTCCTTTCTAGAACTTATTTGTGCATCGCCAATCCATGGGAGATATTAGAGAAGACAATAACACAAAACATGAAGATGTGTAGCAACTCTGAAGTTCAAAATTCTAGTTTATAAGAGCTTATTTATGTTNGAAAAAAAAAAAGAAAAAGAAAAAGAAGAAGAAAAGAGAAAAAGAAAAGCAAAAAAAATATATGTGAGGAGAAGCTTAAGGAGATACCTAATAAAAAATTGGCTTCACTTGAACCAACTTAAGGAAAGAGGCTTTAATACNAGAAAAAAAAAGAAAAAGAAAAAGAAGAAGAAAAGAGAAAAAGAAAAGCAAAAAGAATATATGTGACGAGAAGCTTAAGGAGATACCTAATAAAAAATTGGCTTCACTTGAACCAACTTAAGGAAAGAGGCTTTAATACATTTCTAAAATTATATTAAAGTATTAGCAACTTTACTAATGAAGTTCTCACGAAGTTCGTTTTCATCTAGTTCTTCTAAGCATTATTAATATGACAAATTATAATTATTCTTCAAATGAATAGGAACCAAAACTCTTAGACTTAAGTGTTAAATATTCTTATATATATATATTTTTTAACTTAAGTTATTAAAAATTTTTATAAAGTTTTAATATTGTCTTTATAAAAAAAAAGTATAGAAGTTTTTAAGTGATTCTCACTTCCTTAAGTCATACTTTTTNACCAAAACTCTTAGACTTAAGTGTTAAATATTCTTATATATATTTTTTTAACTTAAGTTATTAAAATTTTTTATAAAGTCTTAATATTGTCTTTATAAAAAAAAAGTATAGAAGTTTTTAAGTGATTCTCACTTCCTTAAGTCATACTTTTTATATAGTAAAAGAGTTACTTGAGGACAAGAAATAGTGAAATTTAAGGGATTTTGATACATCAAAAATATTTAATTGTTCATATATATATTTAAGGCTTATATTTGGTGATATTGCACTTAATGGAAGGTATTTTCATGTTTTATTGCAAGTATACTAAGTTTAAGCACTTGGAGTTTAATGGATGCAAAAAGGACGAAATTTGGAGTCAAAAGTGGTGTTTTCAAAGAAATTGAACTGACGCCTTGGCAATAGAACTAGAGCCTATGTTCCAAAATACAGAGAAGACGGCGCCTAGGCACCAGATTTTGGCNAAAGGTATTTTCATATTTTATTGCAAGTATACTAAGTTTAAGCACTTGGAGCTTAATGGATGCAAAAAGGACAAAATTTGGAGTCAAAAGTGGTGTTTTCAAAGAAATTGAACTGGCGCCTTGGCAATAGAACTAGAGCCTATGTTCCAAAATACAGAGAAGACGGCGCCTAGGCACCAGATTTTGGCGTCTGGGCCCCAAAGACAGTTATTTCCACAAATGTATTGAATTTGGACAGATTTTGAAGAGATTCCTACGGAGTCTCTTGGGGAAATTTCTCCCTACATTATAAAAGAGTGTTTTTATGTCAAAAAAAGTTGTGTGAATGAAGGGGGCATGAGTATCAAAGTGTGAGAGAGTTTGGTAAGTGTCTCTAAGAGTTGTAAGAGGAGAAGGAAAGTAAGAGATTTCTTCTTCCTTACAATTTTAAGAGAGATTTGAGTGTTATTGTAAAGAGAGAAAGAGATTCTAAGGATCTTCAACGGATTCTCTTGAGGAAGAGATTGAGTTAAGTTGTTATACTTTTATTTCTTGTTTTGTAAACTTATTTTTATATAAAATCCATTTTTGTTATATCTTCTTCATGAATTCTGCGTAGATTTCTTTTTTCCTTCTCCCTACAAAGAAAAAAGGTCATGTCAAAAATCAAGATTGTTGTGGAATATTTTAATTTCAAAATTGTGATGATTTAAACTTTGAACTTCATGTACTTTTCGATCTGACCAATTGNCTCATGAATTCTGCGTAGATTTCTTTTTTCCTTCTCCCTACAAAGAAAAATGGTCATGTCAAAAATCAAGATTGTTATGGAATATTTTAATTTCAAAATTGTGATGATTTAAACTTTGAACTTCATGTACTTTTCGATCTGACCAATTGAATTATTAAAATTTCTAGTAAAACATACGATCTAAAAATTTTATGCTTTCCACAACAAAGTAAGAGTCACATTCAATTTCATGGATGAGAAAGTAGTTAATGGGGTTGAGTGCAAATAAATAGGAAAACATTTATTGGGTGAGGATAACGTGGAAACTCCAAAGTGAGAGCTAGTATCTTCCCAGCCTAACTGTGGATTTAAGGACTAAACACTAGATTAGCCAATGTTCTTTGTTTCTTGTAAAAAGGATAAAGAATATAATTTCTCATATTTGGCACATTAAAATTTTCTTCAATTTGATAATTCTTTGTTTATAATCTTGTTGTAAGGGGGAGGATGCTTTCTTAAATTTGACCTCTTCGTCACAAAATGTGGTTTAGATTTTAGTTAATTTAGCTTTGAAGGTTAAAGATTAGTTTTGTAAACGTAGTTTCTTTAGTGGCATTAAGCGAATTTCAACATGTTTTCTTACTCAAGTTTTCTATAATTTAAATATTGTTCTTTTGCATGATTTACCTAACAAATTTTCACCTCCCTGTGGAATCGATACTTTGGACTTCATTAGAGTCCTTTATTACTTAAGCAACACGTACACTTGCGTTTGCAGCCTAGTGACAATTTGAAATTGAAAATACCTCTTAATTCACCAGGAGTGGAAGCTTTAGATATTTTAAAGGAGAAAACTTATTATACAAAAGTAAATTTTATTGTGATTAATCTGCATATTTTTTAATATAGCTGCCTTGTGTGTTGTGGCGTTGAAAAACATTTATAATGCATAAAAAAACCAACATCAGTATCCAACCAAGAAATGAAAAGAATATTGGAAAAGACTATAAATCATAATATGAGAGATTGGTCTGCTATACTTGATAATGCATTATGGGCTTATAAAACTACTTACAAAACTCCTATAGGAATGTCACCATATCTGCTCATATTTGGAAAAGCTTGTCATTTATTAGTTGAATTAGAACATAAAGCTTACTGGGCAATAAAAGAATTAAAATATAGTTTAAAGAATGCTGGAAAAAATGATCATTGTAATTAAATGAGCTTGACGATAAGAGAAATGAATCTTATGAGAATACAAGAATTTATAAGGACAAAATGAAAATGAGGCGTGATCAAAGAAATTTCGAAAAAACATTTTGAGCTTGGACAAGAAGTTTTATTACATAATTAGTGATTGAAGCTATTTTTGGGAAAACTTAAATCCAGGTGGTCAGTGATGCACCTAAAATATATAGTGTTTTTATATACATTTTTAAGCCTATTTTTGTGATATGCACTTTAATGAAAGGTATTTGTGTGTTTTCTTTCAGGTACAATCAAATGGATGAAAATTTTTAAAAAGAGTAAAAAAATTGTCAAATTCAGAGCAAAAATGATGAAGGTGCAAAATCAAATTGGGGTGCCTAAGCACCCAGGACAGACGCCTAAGCGCTAGGTACCCTGTGCTTAAGCGCCAGAAGTAGTTATTTGATGATTCATTGAATTTAGACAAATTTTTTAAGAGTTTTTTTGAAGCAATCCTTGGTAAAAATGTGTGAAATAGCCCATGAACACAAAAATTCATTCATTTGGTTTTTGAAAGGAAGAACTTCTAGAAGATTCAATGAATGAAGACACATTTTGAAGAGACACCAAGGAACCTTTTGGATTTTCATTAAAGAAGAGTTTGATGATCAAGAGAGAAGGCCAGCCATCATCCATTAAAGCCATCATTCATGCAAGTCATCGCTGCCGCTGGCCACTTTCTTTTTATTTTGAGTGTTATTTTTGTATTGTGAGTGAAGGAAGAGAATTTAAAGAAACTTCAAAACAATTGGTGGAGAGGAATTGAGGTAAGTGTTTATCTTTGTAATTACACTTGGTTTTAATTTAGATTTCTTGTTTGTGAGCATGATTTCTACTTTTAAACTCTTGTGTGGTTGTATTTTTTTCATGGATTCTAAGTAGTTTTCTTTATCTTTTTCCTTAAAATGATAAGTAATTACGTATTTAAAGGAAGTTGCGTGAAGTATTAAACTTCAATGTTGGAAGAAGTTGTAATGATTTGAAACCTTTCACTTCATTTACTTCTTGATTTGGCCAATTAAGATGTTAATACCTGTTGTGAGAACATGTAAGATCTGAGATGGTATTATCTTAGTTAACAAATGGTTAGAATCACATATTGATTTCATGGATGAGAATGTATTTCAAGGGGTTGAGTGCAAAAAAATAAATAAACAAACTTTTCAAGGGTGTAGAATCTTGAACTTTAGAGTGACAGACAAAAGCCCCCAATTTGATTTAAAGTTTTAAGTTTTGATACGAGATGTTAGCCCCCAAGTGGAGGGAGAAGAGGGAACGCTAGAGTGAGAGCTAGTATCTTCCCTACTTAATCGATAGTTAAGATTATTCAAACTATAGAGTAGCCAATGTTATTTATATCATCTCTAGTATGAGTAAAGAATATTATTGCTCCTATTTGGCAAAACACATTTAACATACTTCCATAATAGAACTTCTATACTTATTACTAATTCATGATAATGACAAAAATATTTTACTTATGTTGCCTTCATCTTACAAATATTTAGTTAAATTAATTAGTTGCTTACTTTTATTTTCATAAATCAAAAAATTATAAAAAAAGAATCTAATTTTCATTCCTATTATAGTATCTTAAGTTTAATTAAGAATAGTTTTTTAAGTAGTTTGTTATAATCTAAAATTTCTAGTTTTCTAAAGTGCATATTTCCAGTTTTCTCTGTGGGTTTGATATTCAGAGCTTAATCAAAAGTTCTTATATTACTTGATAATGATACATATACTTGCGTAGTATCTCATATTTAAATATTATAATGTATTCTTCTTTTCTTCATAGTGGAAACTTTACCTAGCTTTTGCTTGGGATCAAGATTTTGGATTTGCTGCAAATTATGAATCATTATTAAGAAAATTAAGCATATAATCACATACATCGCATTTTACTTCTATACCGAAGAATCGACACCAAGTTTTTGGCGTCGTTGTTGTGGAAAAATGCAAAATTTTCAAAAAGTTTCTAGAAAGAAAATTTTCTATTTTAAAAAAATCTTATTTAAACTTTAAGATTTATTATAGGAATACTGTAGTGTTGTTTTTATATAAAGTTCTTGTTTGTCTATTTTTATTTTTATTGTTAAACTTATTTTTATTTTATGTATTTTATAGTAATGTATGCGTAGTTCAGGTTCCACAGGACTAGTGCCTTATGATTTTGAATTAGAAAGAATTATTAGAAAAATTAAAAACTAAAAAATTTCAAGAAATGACAAATCAAAATAATCAAAATGCTGAAGAGTTTACACCTTTAAGAGATAATACAAACCCTATGGTGGATGAACTTCATTGTAATATTCTAAAACCTGCTATAGTGGCTAATTCATTTGAGCTTAAATCTACTATTATCCAAATAGTATCAAATAATAAATTTGGGGGAGCACCAACTTAAGATCCAAATTTACATCTTGCCACTTTTATAGAATTGTATCCTATATTTAAATATGATGGTGTATCAGATGATGCTATAAGACTTAGATTATTTTCTTTCTCACTAAGGGATAAAGCTAAGATATGGGTACATTCATTATCACTTGGATCTAGAATAACTTGGAGTGATTTAGCGTAGAAATTCCCTGCTAAATATTTTCCACCATCAAAAATTGCGAAGCTTAGAAATGATATTACATCTTATTTCCAGTTTGAAGGATAATCTATATATGTTACATGGGAACGATTTAAAGAACTCTTAAGAAAGCGTCCACACCATGTTATACCAGATTGGCTATTAATTCAAACATCTTATAATGAATTAGATGGATCTCTTAGATCTATTATCGATGTTGTTGCTGGTGGTTCATTGAAGTCAAAACCATTTAATGACGCTTATGCTTTAATTAAAGAGATGGCTATAATTAATTTTCAATGGTCTTCTGAAAGGGTAAATCTTAAGAAAGTAGCCGATGTTAATAAAACTGATGCTTTTGCAATGTTAGCAAATCAAGTTCGTGTAATTTCAAGGAAGTTAGATCAATTTAGAATGAAGTTATCTCAACCAATTTCCATGATTGAAGAAAACTCATTAAGCCAAATGGTAGATTCTCAAGCATTATTAGAGACTTTTAATGCCATAAATAATAAGCAAACATATTCAGATTATTATAACCCAGGTTGGAAGAACCATCCCAACTTTAACTAGAATAATAATTTGGGTGGTAATAATCAACAATGGGGAAACAATCAAGTAAACTCATTAGAAAACTGGAACAATCAAGGGAATAATAATTATATACCTACTTATCCTCTAGGTTTTAACAGTAATCCACAATTTAAAAAGAAGAAGTTGTCTATAGAAGAAGTGGTGTTACAAATGGGAAATCAATTACAAAGTCAAGGATGAATCAGTTGGGACAAATAGCAAATTCATTAAGTAATAGATCCCAAGGAACACTTCCTAGTAACACAGAATAAAGAGCAAGTAAAATCAGATCAACTTAGAAGCGGAAGGGAATTAGAAGGTAGAGATCAAAAAGAGACTGAAGTAGAGAGAGAAAAAATTGAAGAACCAAAAGAGGACACTCCAAACATTTAGAGAGACCTATTTTTCCACTTAAAGTTGACTTAGAAAACCACCACCTCCATTTCCTCAGAGGCTCCGACAACAAAATTTGGATAAGCAATTTTAAATACTTCTAGAATTTTTTAAGAAGTTTACAATTAATATTCCATTTTCTGAACCTATAGAACAAATGCCAAGCTATGTAAAGTTTATGAAGAACATTCTTAATAAGAAAAGAAAGTTTGAAGATAATGAAACTTTTGCACTTAGTGAGGAGTGCAGTGCTAAAATTCAGAAAAAGCTCCTGAAAAGCTTAAAGATCTTAGTAGCTTTACAATTTCATGCGTAATAGAAGACAAATTTTATAGGAAAGTTTTATGTGATTTAGGTGCAAGCATCAAACTTATGTCATTATCAATATTTAAAAAATTTGGATTAGGAGAAATAACCTCTGCTATAGTAACTTTGTAGTTAGCAGATCCTTCAATAACCTATCTTAAACGAGTTGTAGAAAATTTTTCAGTGAAAGTGGATCAGTTTATCTTTCCTGTCGATTTCATCGTGCTAGATATAGAGAAAGATAAGGAAATACATATCATTTTAGGGAGACCTATACTAGCCATAGGAAGAGCATTGATAGATGTGCATAAAGGAGAATTAACAATGTGTCAATGATCAAATAGTTACATTTAATATTTACAAATCAATGAAGTACCCGCAAAACGGAAAGATGATGAATGCTATAGAATGGATGTTACAAGTTATTTAAGTGAATGTCATTTCAAAGCAACTTATGAAGAAAAATCTGAAATGAAAGAGTTTGAACATGGGGAAGAAGACGAATTGGATCAATATGAAGATTTATATAAGGAAGAATCAAATTATGTTAAAGAAAGTTTTGAAGTCTTGGACACAACATAAAAGATAAATTTTTTTGTCCATCAATTTAAAAACCTCCTGAGCTTGAGTTGAAGTTACTTCCTGAGCATTTGAAGTATGCCTTTTTAGATCATTCCTCTACATTACCTGTTATAATTTCCTCAAAATTAACTATAGTTTGATGAAAATTTTAAAGAATTACAAGAAAGCCTTTAGATGGACAATTAGTGATATAAAATGAATCAATCCTTTAATTTGTATGCATAGAATTCACATGGAAGAGAACTGTAAACCCAGTGCTAATCCTCAAAGGAGATTGAATCCTATTATGACAGAAGTTATTAAGAAAAAAATTTTAAAGTGGTTAGATGCTGAAATTATCTACCCTATTTTAGATAGTGCATGGGTTAGTCCAATTCTCTACGTTCCTGAGAAAGGAGGAGTGCAACTATTGGATAGACTGGCTGGGCATAAATAATTTTATTTTCTGGATGGATATAGTGGTTATCACCAAATAAAAATAGCTCCTAAGGATCAAGAGAAAACAACTTTTACCAGTCCTTATGGTACATTTGCTTTTAGAAGAATGCACTTTGATTTATGTAATGCACCTTCTACATTTCAAAGATTCATGATGGTTATTTTTCATGATTTAATTGAAAAAGGGATTGAAGTTTTTATGGATGATTTTTCAGTGTTTGGAACTTCATTTAAATCATGTTTAGAACATTTATCAAAAGTTCTTAAGCGCTTTGAAGAAACAAATTTAGTCCTTTGTTGGAAAAACTGTCAATTTATGATAGTAGATGGAATAGTTTTGGGACATCAAGTTTCAGAAAAAGTATGTAAGTAGACCTTGCAAAAATTCATGTGATCATTAATTTACCTCACCCAACAAGAGTGAAGGAAATTAGGAGTTTCTTAGGACATGCTGGATTCTACAGGCGATANGAATTTTATGCCCACAACAAAGTAAGAGTCACATTCAATTTCATGGATGAGAAAGTAGTTAATGGGGTTGAGTGCAAATAAATAGGAAAACATTTATTGGGTGAGGATAACGTGGGAACTCCGAAGTGAGAGCCAGTATCTTCCCAGCCTAACTGTGGATTTAAGGACTAAACACTGGATTAGCCAATGTTCTTTGTTTCTTGTAAAAAGGATAAAGAATATAATTTCTCATATTTGGCACATTAAAATTTTCTTCAATTTGATAATTCTTTGTTTATAATCTTGTTGTAAGGGGGAGGATGCTTTCTTAAATTTGACCTCTTCGTCACAAAATGTGGTTTAGATTTTAGTTAATTTAGCATTGAAGGTTAAAGATTAGTGTAGTAAACGTAGTTTCTTTAGTGGCATTAAGCAAATTTCAACATGTTTTCTTACTCAAGTTTTCTATAATTTAAATATTGTCCTTTTGCATGATTTAACTAACAAATTTTCACCTCCCTGTGGAATCGATACTTTGGAATTCATTAGAGTCCTTTATTACTTAAGCAACACGTACACTTGCATTTGCAACCTAGTGACAATTTGAAATTGAAAATACCTCTTAATTCACCAGGAGTGGAAACTTTAGATATTTTAAAGGACAAAACTTATTATACCAAAGTAAATTTTATTGTGATTAATCTGCATATTTTTTAATATAGCTGCCTTGTGTGTTGTGGCATTGACAAACATTTATAATGCATAAAAAAACCAACATCAGTATCCAGCCGAGAAATGAAAAGAATATTGTAAAAGACTATAAATCATAATATGAGAGATTGGTCTGCTATACTTGATAATGCATTATGGGCTTATAAAACTACTTACAAAACTCCTATAGGAATGTCACCATATCTGCTCATATTTGGAAAAGCTTGTCATTTATTAGTTGAATTAGAACATAAAGCTTACTGGGCAATAAAAGAATTAAAATATAGTTTAAAGAATGCTGGAAAAAATGATCATTGTAATTAAATGAGCTTGACGATAAGAGAAATGAATCTTATGAGAATACAAGAATTTATAAGGACAAAATGAAAATGAGGCGTGATCAAAGAAATTTTGAAAAAACATTTTGAGCTTGGACAAGAAGTTTTATTATATAATTAATGATTGAAACTATTTTTGGGAAAACTTAAATCCAGGTGGTCAGTGATGCACCTAAAATATATAGTGTTTTTATACACATTTTTATGCCTATTTTTGAGATATGCACTTTAATGAAAGGTATTTGTGTGTTTTCTTTCAGGTGCAATCAAATGGATGAAAAATTCTAAAAAGAGTAAAAAAATTGTCAAATTCGGAGCAAAAATAATGAAGGTGCAAAATCAAATTGGGGTGCCTAAGCACCCAGAACTGACGCCTAAGCGCCACGTACCCCGTGCTTAAGCGCCAGAAGTAGTTATTTGATGATTCATTGAATTTAGATAAATTTTTTAAGAGTTTTTTGAAGCAATCCTTGGTAAAAATGTGTGAAATAGCCCATAAACACAAAAATTCATTCATTTGGTTTTTGAAAGGAAGAACTTCTAGAAGATTCAATGAATGAAGACACATTTTGAAAAGACACCAAGGAACCTTTTGGATTTTCATTAAAGAAGAGTTTGATGATCAAGAGAGAAGGCCAGCCATCATCCATTAAAGCCATCATTCATGCAAGTCATCGCCGCCGCTGGCCACTTTCTTTTTATTTTGAGTGTTATTTTTGTATTGTGAGTGAAGGAAGAGAATTCAAAGAAACTTCAAAACAATTGGTGGAGAGGAATTGAGGTAAGTGTTTATCTTTGTAATTACACTTGGTTTTAATTTAGATTTCTTGTTTGTGAGCATGATTTCTACTTTTAAACTCTTGTGTGGTTGTATNTAAAGAAACTTCAAAACAATTGGTGGAGAGGAATTGAGGTAAGTGTTTATCTTTGTAACTACACTTGGTTTTAATTTAGATTTCTTGTTTGTGAGCATGATTTCTACTTTTAAACTCTTGTGTGGTTGTATTTTTTTCATGGATTCTAAGTAGTTTTCTTGATCTTTTTCCTTAAAATGATAAGTAATTAAGTATTTAAAGGAAGTTGCGTGAAGTATTAAACTTCAATGTTGGAAGAAGTTGTAATGATTTGAAACCTTTCACTTCATTTACTTCTTGATTTGGCCAATTAAGATGTTAATACCTGTTGTGAGAACATGTAAGATCTGAGATGGTATTGTCTTAGTTAACAAATGGTTAGAATCACATATTGATTTCATGGATGAGAATGTATTTCAAGGGGTTGAGTGCAAAAAAATAAATAAACAAACTTTTCAAGGGTGTAGAATCTTGAACTTTAGAGTGACAGACAAAAGCCCCCAATTTGATTTAAAGTTTTAAGTTTTGATACGAGATGTTAGCCCCCAANTAACAAATGGTTAGAATCATATATTGATTTCATGGATGAGAATGTACTTCATGGGGTTGAGTGCAAAAAAATAAAGAAACAAACTTTTTAAGGGTGTAGAATTATTGAATTTTAGAGTGACAGACAAAAGCCCCCAATTTGATTTAAAGTTTTAAGTTTTGATACGAGATGTTAGCCCCCAAGTGGAGGGAGAAGAGGGAACGCTAGAGTGAGAGCTAGTATCTTCCCTACTTAATCGATAGTTAAGATTATTCAAACTATAGAGTAGCCAATGTTATTTATATCATCTCTAGTATGAGTAAAGAATATTATTGCTCCTATTTGGCAAAACACATTTAACATACTTCCATAATAGAACTTCTATACTTATTACTAATTCATGATAATGACAAAAATATTTTACTTATGTTGCCTTCATCTTACAAATATTNTATCTTCCCTACCTAATCGATATTCAAGATTATTTGAACTATAGATTAGCCAATATTATTTATATCATCTCTAGTATGGGTAAAGAATATTATTGCTCCTATTTGGCAAAACACATTTAACATACTTCCATAATAGAATTTCTATACTTATTACTAATTCATGATAATGACAAAAATATTTTACTTATGTTGCCTTCATCTTACAAATATTTAGTTAAATTAATTAGTTGCTTACTTTTATTTTCATAAATAAAAAAATTATAAAAAAAGAATCAAATTTTCATTCCTATTATAGTATCTTAAGTTTAATTAAGAATAGTTTTTTAAGTAGTTTGTTATAATCTAAAATTTCTAGTTTTCTAAAGTGCATATTTCCAGTTTTCTCTGTGGGTTTGATATTCAGAGCTTAATCAAAAGTTCTTATATTACTTGATAATGATACATATACTTGCGTAGTATCTCATATTTAAATATTATAATGTATTCTTCTTTGCTTCATAGTGGAAACTTTACCTAGCTTTTGCTTGGGATCAAGATTTTAGCTTTGCTGCAAAATATGAATCATTATTAAGAAAATTAAGCATATAATCACATACATTGTATTTTACTTCTATACCGAAGAATCAACACCAAGATTTTGGCATCGTTGTCGGGGAAAAATGCAAAATTTTCAAAAAGTTTCTAGAAAGAAAATTTTCTATTTTTAAAAAAATCTTATTTAAACTTTAAGATTTATTATAAGAATACCGTAGTGTTGTTTTTATATAAAGTTCTTGTTTGTGTGTTTTTATTTTTATTGTTAAAGTTATTTTTATTTTATGTATTTTATAGTAATGTATACGTAGTTCAGGTTCCACAGGACTAGTGCCTTATGATTTTGAATTAGAAAGAATTATTAGAAAAAATTAAAAACTAAAAAATTTCAAGAAATGACAAATCGAAATAATCAAAATGCTGAAGATTTTAGACCTTTAAGAGATAATACAAACCCTATGGTGGATGAACTTCATTGTAATATTTGAAAACCTGCTATAATGGCTAATTCATTTGAGCTTAAATCTGTTATTATCCAAATAGTATCAAATAATCAATTTGGGGGAGCACCAACTTAAGATCCAAATTTACATCTTGCCACTTTTATAGAATTGTATCCTATATTTAAATATGATGGTGTATTAGATGATGCTATAAGACTTATATTATTTTCTTTCTCACTAAGGGATAAAGCTAAGATATGGTTACATTCATTATCACTTGGATCTAGCATAACTTGGAGTGATTTAGCATAGAAATTCCCTGCTAAATATTTTCACCATAAAAAATTGCGAAGCTTAGAAATGATATTACATCTTATTTCCAGTTTGAAGGATAATCTATTTATGTTACATGGGAACGATTTAAAGAACTCTTAAGAAAGCGTCCACACCATGTTATACCAGCTTGGCTATTAATTCAAACATTTTATAATGAATTAGATGGATCTCTTAGATCTATTATCGATGTTGTTGTTGGTGGTTCATTGAAGTCAAAACCATTTAATGACGCTTATGCTTTAATTAAAGAGATGGCTATAATTAATTTTTAATGGCCTTCTGAAAGGGTAAATCTTAAGAAAGTAGCCGATGTTAATGAAACTAATGCTTTTGCAATGTTAGCAAATCAAGTTCGTGTAATTTCAAGGAAGTTAGATCAATTTAGAATGAAGTTATCTCAACCAATTTCCATGATTGAAGAAAACTCATTAAGCCAAATGGTAGATTCTCAAGCATTATTAGAGACTTTTAATGCCATAAATAATAAGCAAACATATTCAGATTATTATAACCCAGGTTGGAAGAACCATCCCAACTTTAGCTAGAATAATAATTTGGGTGATAATAATCAACAATGGGAAAACAATCAAGTAAACTCATTAGAAAACTGGAACAATCAAGGGAAAAATGATTATATACCTACTTATCCTCTAGGTTTTAACAGTAATCCACAATTTAAAAAGAAGAAGTTGTCTATAGAAGAAGTGGTGTTACAAATGGGAAATTAATTACAAAGTCAAGGAGCTATAATTAGAAATACTGAGAATCAGTTGGGACAAATAGCAAATTCATTAAGTAATAGATCCTAAGGAACACTTCCTAGTAACACAGAATAAAGAGCAAGTAAAATCAGTTCAACTTAGAAGCGGAAGGGAATTGGAAGGTAGAGATCAAAAAGAGACTGAAGTAGAGAGAGAACAAATTGAAGAACCAAAAGAGGACACTCCAAACGTTTAGAGAGACCTATTTTTCCACTTAAAGTTGACTTAGAAAACCACCACCTCCATTTCCTCAGAGGCTCCGACAACAAAATTTGGATAAGCAATTTCAAATACTTCTAGAATTTTTTAAGAAGTTTACAATTAATATTCCATTTTCTGAAGCTATAGAACAAATGCCAAGCTATGTAAAGTTTATGAAGAACATTCTTAATAGGAAAAGAAAGTTTGAAGATAATGAAACTTTTGCACTTAGTGAGGAGTGCAGTGCTAAAATTCAGAAAAAGCTCCTGAAAAGCTTAAGGATCTTAGTAGCTTTACAATTTCATGCGTAATAGAAGACAAATTTTATGGGAAAGTTTTATGTGATTTAGGTGCAAGCATCAAACTTATGCCATTATCAATATTTAAAAAATTTGGATTAGGAGAAATAACCTCTGCTATAGTAACTTTGTAGTTAGCAGATCATTCAATAACCTATCTTAAACGAGTTATAGAAGATTTTTCAGTGAAAGTGGATCTGTTTATCTTTCCTATCGATTTCATCGTGCTAGATATAGAGGAAGATAAGGAAATACATATCATTTTAGGGAGACCTATACTAGCCATAAGAAGAGCATTGATAGATGTGTAGAAAGGAGAATTAACAATGTGTCAATGATCAAATAGTTACATTTAATATTTACAAATCAATGAAGTACCCGCAAAACGGAAAGATGATGAATGCTATAGAATGGATGTTACAAGTTATTTAAGTGAATGTCATTTCAAAGAAACTTATGAAGAAAAATCTGAAATGAAAGAGTTTGAACATGGGGAAGAAGACAAATTGGATCAATATGAAGATTTATATAAGGAAGAATCAAATTATGTTAAATAAAGTTTTGAAGTCTTAGACACAACATAAAAGATAAATTTTTTTGTCCATCAATTTAAAAACCTCCTGAGCTTGAGTTGAAGTTACTTCCTGAGCATTTGAAGTATGCCTTTTTAGATCATTCCTCTACATTACCTGTTATAATTTCCTCAAAATTAACTATAGAAGCAGAAGAGAGTTCGATGAAAATTTTAAGGAATTACAAGAAAGCCTTTGGATGGACAATTAGTGATATAAAATGAATCAGTCCTTTAATTTGTATGCATATAATTCACATGGAAGAGAACTATAAACCCAGGGCTGATCCTCAAAGGAGATTGAATCCTATTATTACAGAAGTTATTAAGAAAAAAATTTTAAAGTGGTTAGATGCTGAAATTATCTACCCTATTTTAGATAGTGCATGGGTTAGTCCAATTCTCTGCGTTCCTGAGAAAGGAGGAGTGCAACTATTGGATAGACTGGCTGAGCATAAATAATGTTATTTTTGGATGGATATAGTGGTTATCACCAAATAAAAATAGCTCCTAAGGATCAAGAGAAAACAACTTTTACCAGTCCTTATGGTACATTTGCTTTTAGAAGAATGCACTTTGATTTATGTAATGCACCTTCTACATTTCAAAGATTCATGATGGTTATTTTTCATGATTTAATTGAAAAAGGGATTGAAGTTTTTATGGATGATTTTTCAATGTTTGGAACTTCATTTAAATCGTGTTTAGAACATTTATCAAAAGTTCTTAAGCGCTTTGAAGAAACAAATTTAGTCCTTTGTTGGAAAAACTGTCAATTTATGATAGTAGAAGGAATAGTTTTGGGACATCATGTTTCATAAAAGGTATGTAAGTAGACCTTGCAAAAATTCATGTGATCACTAATTTACCTCACCCAACAAGAGTGAAGGAAATTAGGAGTTTCTTAGGACATGCTGGATTCTACAGGCGATATATTAAAGACTTTTCAAAAATTGTTAAGTCTCTATGTCATTTACTTGAAAACGATGCATTTTTTTAATTTTTATAAAGTGTCTAAAAGATTTTGAATTATTAAAAGAAAAATATTCACTGCACCAATTATTATTTCACTAGATTGGGAAAAACCTTCTGAANAAAAAATTGTTAAGTCTCTATGTCATTTACTTGAAAAGGATGCAATTTTTTAATTTTTATAAAGTGTCTAAAAGCTTTTGAATTATTAAAAGAAAAATATTCACTGCACCAATTATTATTTCACTAGATTGGGAAAAACCTTTTGAATTGGTGTGTGATGCTAGTGATTATGTTATTGGAGGTGTTTTAGGAAAAAAAGATGATAAGATTTTTAAAGTTATCTACTATGCTAGTAGAACTCTTAATGAGGTTCAAATTAATTATGCCACAACTAAGAAAAAGTTATTAGCTGTAGTATATGCTTTTGATAAATTTAGATCATACTTAATTGGAACTAAATGTATTGTGCATANCAAAGTTATCTACTATGCTAGTAGAACTCTTAATGAGGTTCAAATTAATTATGCCACAACTGAGAAAAAGTTATTAGCTGTAGTATATGCTTCTGATAAATTTAGATCATTCTTAATTGGAACTAAATGTATTGTGCATACAGATCATTCTGCTATTAAGTATTTAATGAGAAAGGAGGTTGTAAAACCAAGATTAATAAGATGGATTCTTCTTTTACAAGAATTTGACTTCAAAATAGTAGATAGGAAGGGAGCTAAGAATCAAATTGCTGATCATTTATCCANATTAAGTATTTAATGAGAAAAGAGGTTGTAAAACCAAGATTAATAAGATGGATTCTTATTTTACAAGAATTTGACTTCAAAATAGTAGATAGGAAGGGAGCTAAGAATCAAATTGCTGATCATTTATCCAGGCTCAAATTAGTGCAACCACTTAGTTTTGAAAAGGAAATTGATGATTATTTTCCAGATGAAAAATTGATCAATATTAATGAGTTGCAGGTTTCATGGTATGAAGACATTGTGAACTTTATTGTTAGTGATATTATACCCTATGGAATGACATTTTGACAAAAGAGGAAATTTTTCTTNTAAGTTCCATGGTATGAAGTCATTGTGAACTTTATTGTTAGTGATATTATACCCTATGGAATGACATTTTGACAAAAGAGGAAATTTTTCTTTGAAGCTAAGACTTATTTTTTGGATGACCCATTTTTATATAAACAAGAAAATGATCTAATTATTCGAAGCTATGTACCTTTTGAAGAAACTTATGAAATTATCCAAAAATGTCATAATTCTAATTTTGGGGGATTGCTGATAAAACATCATACAAATTTTTACCATCTAGATTTTGTTGGCTTACTATCTTTAGAGATGTTAATGCTTATATCAAAACATGTGATCAATGTCAACGAGCAAGCAATATTCCTAGAAGGAATGAGATGCCCCTTAATTATGTGTTAGAAGTTGAGATATTTGATGTTTGGGATTTAGATTTCANTTTATCCAAAAATGTCATAATTCTAATTTTGGGGGACATTTTGTTGTTGATAAAAAATCATACAAATTTTTACAATCTAGATTTTGTTGGCTTACTATCTTTAGAGATGTTAACGCTTATATCAAAACATGTGATCAATGTCAACAAGCAAGCAATATTTCTAGAAGGAATGAGATGCCCCTTAATTATGTGTTAGAAGTTGAGATATTTGATGTTTGGGATTTAGATTTCATGAGACCATTTATACCATCTTTCAAAAATTTATATATATTGTTAGTAGTAGACTATGTATCCAAATGGATAGAAGCTGTTGTTTTACCTTGATGTGATACTCAAAGTCTTGCAAAGTTTTTAAGAACAAACATATTTTGTAGATTTGGGATGCTGAGAGTAATCATAACTAACGAGGGAATTTCAGAAATGCAATAATGAAGAAGTTATTAATAAAATATCATATTAACCATAGAATTGCTACTGCTTATCATCCTCAGACAAGTGGTTTGGTTGAATTATCCAATCGTGAAATTGAAAAAATATTGGAAACATCTATGAATCCAACCAAAATGGATTGGTCAGTCAAACTTGACTATGCTTTGTGGGCTTATAAGACTGCATACAGAACTCTTATAGGAATGTTCCCATACAAGCAAATATTTGGGAAAGCATGTCACTTACTAGCTGAACTTAAGCATAAAGCGTATTCTACTATAAAAGAATTTAATTATAATTTAAAGGATGCTGGTGAGAAAATATTATTACAATTGAATGAACTTGAAAAGATAAGGAATGAATTTTTTGAAAGTGTTAAGATTTATAAAGAAAAGAAGAAGNTTCTTGTAAAGTTTTTAAGAACAAACATATTTTGTACATTTGGGATGCTGAGAGTAATCATAACTAACGAGGGAATTTCAGAAATGCAATAATGGAGAAGTTATTAATAAAATATCATATTAACCATAGAATTGCTACTGCTTATCATCCTCACACAAGTGGTTTGGTTGAATTATCCAATCGTGAAATTGAAAAAATATTGGAAACATCTATGAATCCAACTAAAATGGATTGGTCAGTCAAACTTGACTATGCTTTATGGGCTTATAAGACTGCATACAGAACTCTTATAGGAATGTTCCCATACAAGCAAATATTTGGGAAAGCATGTCACTTACTAGCTGAACTTAAGCATAAAGCATATTCTACTATAAAATAATTTAATTATAATTTAAAGGATGCTGGTGAGAAAATATTATTGCAATTGAATGAACTTGAAAAGATAAGGAATGAATTTTTTGAAAGTGTTAAGATTTATAAAGAAAAGAAGAAGACGTGACATGATCGGAGGATTATTACTAAAAATTTTCAGCGAGGGCAACAATTTTTACTCTATAATGCAAGGTTAAGACTATTTTCAAGTAAAAATAAGTCGATGTGGGTGGACCCATTTGTTGTGATGAAATTTTATCTTTATGGAGTTGTGGATATCAAAGATCCTAAAATTGATAAAATATTTAACGTGAATGGTCACAGGTTGAAATGCTACTTTTAGGTGACCAACTTAAATTAAATGATTTTATGATGTTGGGTAAACTAGAATAAGCATTGGTTATTGATACACCANTGTGAATGGTTACAGGTTGAAATGCTACTTTTTTGGTGACCAACTTAAATTAAATGATTTTATGATGTTGGGTAAACTAGAATAAGCATTGGTTATTGATACACCAAATATATATATATATATATTTTAGACCCATATTTTATACTCATTTTTGGTGATATTGCACTTTAATGGAAGATATTTTTATGTTTTCTTGCAGTTTGTTGATTTCTAGGACTTGAAGCAAAAAGGATGGAATTTGGAGTCAAAATGACATTTTTTTAAGAAACACTCAGCGTCGACGGCGCCAGGAGCAGCGTTAATGGAGCAGACTTACAGAATAGATGGTAGATTTTACTAAGTACTAACGGTGTCAGAAGCAGTGCCGACGGTACCGTTTGATAGAGAGCTGCGAATTAAATTATGGACCACTGGCGCTGATGGCGCCAATGTCTGTTCAAACTTTTTTCTAAACAATTCAAAGAATTTGGATGCTTTTTAAAGGGTTTTTGTATACACCTATTGAAGAACCGACTCTAGGCTCTATTTGGGGCCAAAATNGTTTTTTAAGAAACACTCAGCGTCGACGGCGCCAAGAGCAGCGCCAATGGCGCAGACTTACAGAACAGATGGTAGATTTTACTCAGTACCGACGGTGTCAGAAGCAGTGCCGACGGTACCGTTTGATAGAGAGCTACGAATTAAATTATGGACCACTGGCGCTGATGGCGCCAATGTCTGTTCAAACTTTTTTCTAAAAGATTCAAAGAATATGGATGCTTTTTAAAGGGTTTTTGTATACACCTATTGAAGAACCGACTCTAGGCTCTATTTGGGGCCAAAATTGATCGGAAAAGGGGTTCCTCCTCATTCCTCCTTGCTCATTTTTGCCACACCTTGCCTCCATACACTTTTTCCATCTTCATTCCACCACCATTCAGGATTCTATTAATGATTTTTCTTTATGAGTTTAGAGTTTTTGTGGTGAGATTAAGTGTGAATTCTTCTCTGAGAGTGTTGAAGAATGAGAAAAGTGAGAGATTTCTTCTTCCTACATTTCCTAGGTGAGGCTACAAGGGATTTGCTTTGAGAAAGAGTTTCAGATAAGTGTTGTTTGTTTATTAGTGTTTGTAAGAGGCTACAAGAGATTTGCTTTGAGAAAAAGTTTCAGATAAGTGTTGTTTGTTTATTAGTGTTGTATGAACTTTCGGGATTTGCTTTGAGAAAGAGTTTCAGATAAGTTTTATTTGTTTATTAGTGTTGTATGAACTTTCTTTTATATATGAAATTTGTGGTTTGTCGTATCTTTCTCATGAAGTCTGAGTAGTTTCCTTTATCATTCTCTCTACTCTGAGATATGATGAAATGAATAGATAATATGGATGTGNGTTTGTCGTATCTTTCTCATAAAGTCTGAGTAGTTTCCTTTATCATTCTCTCTACTCTGAGATATGATGAAATGAATAGATAATATGGATGTGTTAATATTAAAATATAAAATAAATTGTGATGATTTTTTAACTCCAAAATTAATTTACTTTTCGATTTGTCTAATTGAATTTTTAAAATGTGTTGTGAAATATATGATCCGGAAAATGGAGTATGAGTTCTATAACAGAGTGAGGATCACATTTAATTCCATGAAGAAGTAATTCATTCATGGAATTAAGTGCAAATAAATAAAAAAATATACATTGTTGGGTATAGAATTGGAGATTTTAGGGTGACAGACTAAAATCCCCAATTCAATCTTAGTGATTAAAAACTAAAGCAAGAGTTAGCCTTGAAGTGAAGGAAAGGGGGAACTCTGGAGTGGGAGCCAGTATCCTCCTAGCCTAGCTACAGATTTAGGGACTAAACCTGGGATTAGCCAATGATTTTCTATAACACTGTATCAGGGTAGAGAATTAAAANCAGTGAAATATACATTGTTGGGTATAGAAATGGAGATTTTAGGGTGACAGACTAAAATCCCCAATTCAATCTTAGTGATTAAAAACTAAAGCAAGAGTTAGCCTTCAAGTGAAGGAAAGGGGGAACTCTGGAGTGGGAGCCAGTATCCTCCTTGCCTAGCCATGGATTTAGGGACTAAACCTGGGATTAGCCAATGATTTTCTATAACACTGTATGAGGGTAGAGAATTAAAACTGCTCCTATTTGGCACAATAAATATTAAAACCATTTATCTCATCTCATTTTACCAAAATCTCATAGAATATTTAGGGACTAAACCTAAGATTAGCTAATGATTTTCTATAACACTGAATCAGGGTAGAGAATTAAAAATTACTCCTATTTGATACTATACATATTAAAACCATTTATCTCATCTCATTTTAGTAAAATCTCATTGTAGTGGGAAAAATGTTTTTTCACATAAGAAATCTTGGCACATAAACATAGTTTAGTAGTTTAGTAGTTGCTGTTTAAACTTTGCATTTCAGTTTTGCTAATAGTTAAATAATTTAGTTTTGATAATACTCAGCATTTGAAATTAGTGACAGNAACTATACATATTAAAACCATTTATCTCATCTCATTTTAGTAAAATCTCATTATAGTGGGAAATATATTTTTTCACATAAGAAATCTTGACACATAAACATAGTTTAGTAGTTGTTGTTTAAAATTTGCATTTCAGTTTTGCTAATAGTTAAATAATTTAGTTTTGATAATACTCAGCATTTGAAATTAGTGACAGTAATTTTGTTTTACCTTCTATGAATATTTTAGTAAATTTATCACTTCAAATTTAAACCTTCCCCATGGGATCGATATTTGGGGCTTAAATAGAAAGTCCTTTATTACTTGATAACGATACGTATACTTGAATGGAATCCCAAAATTAATTGCTTAAATTTCTTAATTATAAATATTGCATCAATTTTTTGGCACTGTTACATAGTAGAGTCAAACTTATATAAATTTTACACAACTATATTTCCTCGGGATTAAGTTTTGGGCTTCGTTATTGGTGAAGGTAACAGTAAATTATATAGATTTGGTAAGTTAGAAAATTTAGAGATAAAAATATACAAAATACAAAATATCAAAAAAANCAGAGTCAAACTTATATAAATTTTACACAACTATATTTCCTCGGGATCAAGTTTTGGGCGTCGTTATTGGTAAAGGTAACGGTAAATTATATAGATTTGGTAAGTTAGAAAATTTAGAGATAAAAATATACAAAATACAAAATATCAAAAAAATTATAAAATAAAAAAATCTAAAAATATATAACTATATATTTAGGAGTATGTTTAAGAG
Organism: Phalaenopsis hybrid cultivar; assembly: GCA_002079205.1. Classification (NCBI taxonomy): domain Eukaryota; kingdom Viridiplantae; phylum Streptophyta; class Magnoliopsida; order Asparagales; family Orchidaceae; genus Phalaenopsis; species Phalaenopsis hybrid cultivar. Next base: position 351,895 of record JXCR01006649.1, read on the forward strand.
ATTTTTCTTTGCTTATTAAATTTGTTTATGAGAAATATTGGATCTGAAGGTTTAGTACCTTACGATTCAGAATTACAACATACTATTAGAAAAATTTGAAAAGTTTTATTTAAACCAAATGGTGAATAACTTAGATAATCAAATAAATGAAAATCAACAAAGACTTTTAAAAGATTATGCTAATCCAANTAAATGGTGAATAACTTAGATAATCAAATAAATGAAAATCAATAAAGACCTTTAAAAGATTATGCTAATCCAACAACAGAAGAACTTCACTTCACTATTCAAAATCTTGATGTTGCTGCTAATTCATTTGACCGTAAACTTGCTATTATCCAAATGGTACAAAATAATCAGTTTGGAGGAACCTCTACTGAAGATCCTAGCTTACATCTTTCTAGTTTTCTTGAAATTTGTGCTACTTTTAAATATGACAGAGTGTCAAATGATGTTGTTAAGCTTAAAATTTTTCCATTTTCACTAAGGGATAAAGCCAAAGCTTGGTTAAATTCATTAGCACCTGGATCTATCAGAACTTGGAGAGAACTATCACAAAAATTCTTGGTTAAATAATTTCCACCCTCAAAAACTGCTAAGTTGAGAAATGATATTACATCTTTTTGTCAGTTTGAAGGGTAATCGATATATGAAGCATGGGAAAGATTTAAAGATCTTCTTAGAAAATGTCCACACTATATTTTACCAAATTGGTTAATAATTCAAACATTTTACAACTGATTAGTGAGATCACTTAGATCTATTATAGATACTGTTGCAGGTGGATCATTAATGTCAAAACCTTTTGATGAAGCATACTCTTTAATCAAAGAATTGGCTACTAACAATTTTTAATGGCCCTCTAAAAGGGTAAATCTTAAGAGAGTAGCTAGTATTCATGATTCTGATGAAATGACTATTTTAGCATCTCAAATTGTTGTTAATTTGAAAAAGATTGATCAAATTAAAGTGAACTATTCTTAAATACCCCCAGTATTAGAGGAAAATTCANGATTTCTTAAAATAGGGATAGTTGTGATAGATGTGTAAAAAAGAGACCATTTTGTTTAGAACAAGGATGAGATAATAGAAGATGATTTGGATTATATTCTAGACAAATTTGAAACTTTAGACTTGTTGGAAAATGATAATAAAAATCTTATTCCTTCATGTGTTAAACCACCTAAACTTGAACTGAAGACATTACCTTCCCATTTAAAATATATATTTTTAGGAGAGTCATCTACATTACCATTATTGTATCTTCTGAGTTAATTGAAATTCAAGAACAAAAATTAATAAAGATGTTGAAAAGATATAAAAAGGTATTTGGACGGACTTTAACAGATATTAAAGGAATTAGTCCTTCTATTTGTATGCACAGAATTCTATTAGATGAGCATTACAAACCTAAAGCAGATCCTCAGAGGAGATTGAACCTAATAATGAAAGAAGTTGTTAAAAAAGAAATTTTAAAATGGCTAGATGCTGGATATATATATCCTCTTTCAGACAGTGCTTAGGTAAGTCCAATTCACTGTGTTCCAAAGAAAGGAGGAGTAACCGTTGAAGAAAATGAGAAAAATGAATTAATTCCAATAAGACAAGTTACTGGTTGGTGAATTTGTATTAACTATAGAAAATTAAATATGGCCACCAGAAAAGATCTTTTTCCTTTACCCTTTCTAAATCAAAAGTTGGATAGATTGGCTGGAAATAAATATTATTACTTTTTAGATGGATATACCAGTTATCACTAAATTTCAATTGCTCCAGAGGATCAAGAGAAAACAACATTTACATGCCCTTATGTAACATTTGCTTTTTGTAGAATGTTTTTTGGACTATGCAATGCACCTGCAACATTTCAAAGATATATGATATTAATTTTTATCAATTTTATTGAACATGGAATGGAAGTGTGTATGGATGATTTTTCTGTATTCAGAACTTTGTTTGAATTATATTTAAATAATTTAGAAAAAGTTTTAGAAGTTTTTGAAAGAATCAACATAGTACTAAATTGTGGAAAACGTCAATTTATAGTTGCAGGAGGGATTGTACTTAGGCATAAAATTTCTAAAAATGACAATGAAGTAGATCTTGTAAAAATTCAAGTTATTGAAAAATTACCACCTCCTACAAATGTTAAAGGGGTAAGAAGTTTTCTAGCACATGCTGGTTTCTACAGGTGCTACATAAAAAAATTTTCAAAAATGACTAAGTCATTATGCCAACTTTTAGAAAAATATACGAAATTTGATTTTAACGAGAAATGCATAAAAGCATTTGAATTATTGAAAGAAAAATTAATCACTACACCCATAATAGTTCCACCTGATTGGGAAAAAACATTTAAAATAATGTGCGATGCTAGTGATTATGTTATTGAGGTTGTTTTAAAACAAAGGCACAACAAAGTTTTTAAAGTGTTATATTATGCTAGTAAAACTCTCAATGATGCTCAAATTAATTACACTACTACTGAAAGAGAGCTATTAGCTATTGTTTATGCCTTTGATAAATTTTGACCTTACTTAATTGGAACTAAATGTATAGTGCATACAGATCATTCTGCTATTAAATACTTGATGCAAAAGAAGAATGCTAAACCAAGTTTAATTAGATGGATACTTCTATTGCAAGAGTTTTATTTTACCATAGTTGATAGAAAGAGAAATGATAATCAAATAGCTCGTCATTTGTCTACACTAGAAAGAGAAATATTAATTAATTTTTCAAATGAAATTTTATAAATTTTCCTTGCTGAACAATTATATAGTATTGATGTAATGAATGTACCATGGTAGGTTGATATAGTAAATTTTATTGTAAGTGATATCTTACCACCTTATATAAAAAATTCAACATTAAAGAAATTTATTTATCATTCAAAATTCTATTTTCGGGATGATCTATATTTATATAAATAATGTAAAGATCTAATTATTAGAAAAATGTGTGCCCTATGAGAAAACTCAACAGATAATTGAAAGATATCATGATTCTAAATTTGGAGGACATTTTGCAACAAATAGAACTGTATATAATATTTTGCAAGCTAGATTTTATTGGTCTACTTTATTTAGAGTTGTTAATGAATATATTAAAACATGTGATCATTGTCAACGAGTATGAAATGTTTCTAGAAGAAATGAATTGTCTCTAAATTACACATTAGAAGTCAAAATTTTTTATGGGGGGATTAGATTTTATGGGACCATTTATGCCTTCGTTTGAAAATTTATATATATTACATGTTGTTAATTATATGTTCAAATGGATTGAAGCTATTGATGTACTCAGATGTGGTGCTCAGAGTGTTTCTAAATTCTTAATTAAAAATATTTTTACAAGATATGGAATGTCGAGAGTAATTATTGCTGATGGAGGATTTCATTTTAGGAATAAGAGAATCAAAAAATTGATTAAGAAATATGATTTTATGCATAGATTCTCTACTGCTTATCATCCTCAGACTAGCAGTCTAGCAGAGATATCAAATCTTGAAATTAAAAGAATTTTAGAAAAAGCTGTAAATTCCTATAAATTGGATTGGTCGGCTAGATTAGATACATTATGAGTATACAGAACTGCTTATAAGTCTCCTATAGGAATGTCCCCATATAGAATTATTTTTGGCAAAACATGCCACTTGTCAGTAGAATTGAAGCATAAAGCATTTTGGACTATTTAGGAATTAATTTTTAATCTAAATGATGTTGGTGAGAAAAGATTATTGCAACTCAATGAACTTGAGAAGATTAGAAATGAAGCATATGATAATGCAAAAATCTATAAAGAGAAAATGAAAATATGGCATGATCAGAAGATTATTAAAAAGAAGTTTGAACCTGGATAAGAAGTTTTATTATATAATACAAGATTGAGATTATTTTCAGGAAAACTGAAATCCAGGTGGTTAGGTCCTTTTAAAGTGATTAAAGTCTATCATTATGGAACTGTTGTTTTTAAAGATTCTAGCACTGGAAAGATATTTAAAGTTAATGGAAATTGATTGTAACATTATTATGAAGGGCACATGCCACAATTTAAAGAAGTTTTAACGTTAATTCAACCCAACTAAACTAAGGGTACGTCAGGCTGACGACGTTAAACCAAGCGCTTCGTGGGAGGCAACCCATATATATCAAAATATATATATNTAAATAAAATTTTATAAATTTTCCTTGATGAACAATTATATAGTATTGCTGTAATGAATGTACCATGGTATGTTGATATAGTAAATTTTATTGTAAGTGATATCTTACCACCTTATATCAAAAATTCAACATTAAAGAAATTTATTTATCATTCAAAATTCTATTTTTGGGATGATCTATATTTATATAAATAATGTAAAGATCTAATTATTAGAAGATGTGTTCCCTATGAGAAAACTCAACAGATAATTGAAAGATATCATGATTCTAAATTTGGAGTACATTTTGCAACAAATAGAACTGTATATAATATTTTGCACGCTAGATTTTATTGGTCTACTTTATTTAGAGTTGTTAATGAATATATTAAAACATGTGATCAATGTCAACGAATAGGAAATGTTTCTAGAAGAAATGAAATGCCTCTAAATTACACATTAGAAGTCAAAATTTTTTATGTGTGGGGATTAGATTTTATGGGACCATTTATGCCTTCGTTTGAAAATTTATATATATTAAATGTTGTTAATTATATGTCCAAATGGATTGAAGCTATTGATGTACCCAGATGTCGTGCTCAGAGTGTTTCTAAATTCTTAATTAAAAATATTTTTACAAGATATGGAATGTCGAGAGTAATTATTGCTGATGGAGGATCTCATTTTAGGAATAAGAGAATCAAAAAATTGATTAAGAAATATGATTTTATGCATAGATTCTCTACTGCTTATCATCCTCAGACTAGCAGTCTAGCGGAGATATCAAATCTTGAAATTAAACGAATTTTAGAAAAAGCTGTAAATTCCTATAAATTGGATTGGTCAGCTAGATTAGATACATTATGAGTATACAGAACTGCTTATAAGTCTCCTATAGGAATGTCCCCATATAGAATTATTTTTGGCAAAACATGCCACTTGTTAGTGGAATTGAAGCATAAAGCATTTTGGGCTATTTAGGTCCTTTTAATCTAAATGATGTTGGTGAGAAAAGATTATTGCAACTCAATGAACTTGAGAAGATTAGAAATGAAGCATATGATAATGCAAAAATCTATAAAGAGAAAATGAAAATATGGCATGATCGGAGACTATTAAAAAGAAGTTTGAACCTGGACAAGAAGTTCTATATATAATACAAGATTGAGGCTGTTTCTAGGAAAACTGAAATCCAGATGGTTAGGACTACTTAAAGTGATTAAAGTTTATCATTATGGAACTATTGTGATTAAAAATCATAACATTCAGGAAAACTGAAATCCGGGTGGTTAGGTCCTTTTAAAGTGATTAAAGTCTATTATTACGGAAGTGTTGTTTTTAAAGATTCTAGCACTGGAAAGATATTTAAAGTTAATGGGAATCAATTGTAACATTATTATGAAGAACACATGCCATAATTTAAAGAAGTTTTAATGTTAATTCAACCCAACTAAACTAATGGTACGTCAGGCTGACGACGTTAAACCAAGCGCTTCGTGGGAGGCAACCCATATATATCAAAATATATATATCTATGTATTACTATTATGTTTGACAAGTGTTTAATATATTAGGACATAATAATCCTACACAATTTTATATATTATAAATTAAGACAAATATTGGTATTTGAGGAAAATTTAGAATCGAATTGAAAAAAAATGAAAAGTCGTGATTTTGGCCATTTGGGCCGACGATGCCCGCTAAATTGACCATGGCGACAACAACACCATCGTGAGTGCCGACGGTGATGATAGCAGTTTACACGGTTCAGGACAAATTTGGCAAACTTAGGCGATATTTTGCTCGGTAATAACCACCGGGAGGTGTTTATAAAGTTCTAAAAATTGCTTTGGATGCCTAGAAACTTTCTATTTTTGAATTTCATGGCTTCCAATTCCAGAAATACTTCTAGGTATGGAGTTTCTAATAGAATAAAGTTTATCAGTTTTTATGCACAGAGATTATACGAAAAAGTTATTATGAAGAAGAGATTGATCACGGAGAGAGGCTTTATCAATCATGGATTGATTAATCCAAGTTCTACGATTCATAAAATCATTGTATAAAGATGACGAGAAGTTTTGTGCTACACTACTGCTGCAGTTGTTGCACCAGTGGTGAAGGAATTCTATGCCAACTTACATGAAATTACCCAAGGAGTTGTCTTCATACGAGGTAAGGTTGTACTATGTACTCCGACGTGAATTAATGAGTTGTATATGATAGAAAATGTTCCAATCTGTTATTATACAAATTTTATCCCAACAAGAGATTTGATGACAGATGAAAGTGATATTTGGTAGCGATATGTTAGTTTTTCTGCTTCATCACTTAATCTAATATCAAAGTAGAGACATTTCTTCATTTCTACAAAATTACTCCCTACCATGAAGATTAGTAGAGTCACCAAAGAAAGTGCTAATTTAAATTATTGCATTCAAATGGAAAAACCCATTAATCTAGGATCTATCATTTTTAAATCTGTTATGGGTATTATTATGAATGGGTCAATTTATGGACTTGGGCATTCTTCCACAACTTTCCTACTTTGCAGTCAATTTCAAGTTCCATATGAAAGTTGGGAAAACGTTTTATTACCATGGGAGCCCATGATTCTTATTGAAGGATGAATAAGAATTTTGATCATACTGGAACATTTGAAGCAGGATTAGTGCAAATGTAAAAGGAAAAAGGATGGATCGAAGAAACTTCAACTAATCAATTCCCATACTGACCCTTCTATAATATGNTCCAAAGCTTGGTTAAATTCATTAGCACCTGGATCTATCAGAACTTGGAGAGAACTATCAAAAAAACTCTTGGTTAAATAATTTCCACCCTAAAAAACTGCTAAGTTGAGAATTGATATTACATCTTTTTGTCAATTTGAAGGGTAATCAATATATGAAGCATGGGACAGATTTAAAGATCTTCTTAGAAAATGTCCACACTATGTTTTACCAAATTGGTTAATAATTCAAACATTTTACAATTGATTAGTTGGATCACTTAGATCTATTATAGATACTGTTGCAGGTGCATCATTAATGTCAAAACCTTTTGATGAAGCATACTCTTTAATCAAAGAATTGGCTACTAACAATTTTTAATGGCCCTCTAAACGGGTAAATCCTAAGAGAGTATCTAGTATTCATGATTCTGATGAAATGACTATTTTAGCATCTCAAATTGTTGTTAATTTGAAAGAGAACTATTCTTAAATACCCCAAGTATTAGAGGAAAATTCACTAGGGCAGATCATTGATACTCAATCATCTTATGAAACTTTGAATGCTATAAATAATCAAAATAATAATCCCTAGTCTAATTATTATAACCATGGAAAGAAAAATCACCCTAATTTTGGTTGCAATAATTATAATAATTCAGTGAATCCCTCCAAAACTTTAAACTAATGAAATCCTAATTTTTGACCTTATTATCCTCTAGGATTTAAATCNAGGGTAAATCTTAAGAGAGTAGCTAGTATTCATGATTCTGATGAAATGACTATTTTAGCATCTCAAATTGTTGTTAATTTGAAAAAGATTGATCAAATTAAAGTGAACTATTCTTAAATACCCCCAGTATTAGAGGAAAATTCACTAGGGCAGATCATTGATACTCAATCATCTTATGAAACTTTGAATGCTATAAATAATCAAAATAATAATCCTTATTCTAATTATTATGACCATGGAAAGAAAAATCACCCTAATTTTGGTTGCAATAATTATAATAATTTAGTGAATCCCTCCAAAACTTTAAACTAATGAAATCCTAATTTTTGACCTTATTATCCTCTAGGATTTAAATCTAACCCTAACCCACAAGCTAAGGAAAAGAAATTGACAATGGAAGAAGTAATGTTGAAAATAAAAAATCAAATACAGAATTAAGGGGCTACTATTAGAAATTTTTAAAATCAATTAGGACATATTGCTACTACACTTAGTAACAGACCTTCTAGAATTCTTCCGAGTACTGTGGAAGTTAATCCAAAAGATCAAAATAAGAAACAAATTAAAGCTATTCAATTAAGAAGTGGAAAACAAGTTCAAACAAGGATCCAAAGAGAAACTGAATTTGATGAAGAGAATGAAGAAATGGAAAGTGACCAAAATGAAAATGATCAAACACAAGGTCCTTTAGAAAAACCATCACCTCCGTTTCCTCAAAGACTGAAGCAAAAGAATAAAGATAAACAATTTACAAAATTTTTGAAAATACTTAAGTTAAAGATAAAGATTCCTTTTGTTGAAGCTTTGGAACAAATGCCAAGTTATGTGAAATTTATGAAGGATATACTAAATAAGAAAAGGAAGTTTACAGATCATAAGACTATTGCACTTTATGAAGAGTGTAGTGTTATTATTCAGAAAAAGCTTCTTGAAAAAATAAAAGAACCTGGTAGTTTTACTATACCTTGTGCTATTCGTGAAAAGTTTTTTGGAAAAGCTTTATGTGATTTAGGAGCAAGTATCAATCTTATGCCTCTATCTATCTTTANCAAGGGGCTACTATTAGAAATTTTGAAAATCAATTAGGATATATTGCTACTACACTTAGTAACAGACCTTCTAGAATTCTTCCGAGTACTGTGGAAGTTAATCCAAAAGATCAAAATAAGAAACAAATTAAAGCTATTCAATTAAGAAGTGGGAAACAAGTTCAAACAAGGATCCAAAGAGAAGTTGAAGTTGATGAAGAGAATGAAGAAATGGAAAGTGACCAAAATGAAAATGATCAAACAAAAGGTCCTTTAGAAAAATCATCACCTCCGTTTCCTCAAAGACTGAAGCAAAAGAATAAAGATAAACAATTTACAAAATTTTTGGAAATACTTAAGAAGTTAAAGATAAAGATTCCTTTTGTTGAAGCTTTGGAACAAATGCCAAGTTATGTGAAATTTATGAAGGATATACTAAATAAGAAAAGGAAGTTTACAGATCATAAGACTATTGCACTCTGTGAAGAGTGTAGTGTTATTATTCAGAAAAAGCTTCTTTAAAAATTAAAAGATCCTGGTTGTTTTACTATACCTTGTGCTATTGGTGAAAAGTTTTTTTGGAAAAGCTTTATGTAATTTAGGAGCAAGTATCAATCTTATGCCTCTATCTATCTTTAAACATTTAGATTTTAGAGAGATTTCCCCTACTACTGTAACTCTTCAGTTAGCTGATCGATCAATAACTTATCTAAAAGGAGTTATAGCAGATGTATTAGTAAATGTGGATAAATTTATTTTCCCTGTAGACTTTATAGTATTAGATATGGAGGAAGATAAAGAGATTCATATTATTTTGGGGAGACCATTTCTTGAAATAGGGAGAGTTGAGATAGATGTGTAAAAAAGAGATCATTTTTTTTAGAACAAGGATGAGATAATAGAAGATGATTTAGATTATATTCTAGACAACTTTGAAACTTTAGACTTGTTGGAAAATGATAATAAAAATCTTATTCCTTCATGTATTAAACCACCTAAACTCGAACTGAAGATATTACCTTCCCATTTAAAATATATATTTTTAGGAGAGTCATCTGCATTACCATTATTGTATCTTCTGAGTTAATTGAAATTCAAGAACAAAAATTAATAGAGATGTTGAAAAGATATGAAAAGGTATTTGGACGGACTTTAACAGATATTAAAGGAATTAGTCCTTCTATTTGTATGCACAAAATTCTATTAGATGAGCATTACAAACCTAAAGCAGATCCTCAGAGGAGATTGAACGTAATAATGAAAGAAGTTGTTAAAAAAGAAATTTTAAAATGGCTAGATGCTGGATATATATATCCTCTTTCAGACAGTGCTTAGGTAAGTCCAATTCACTGTGTTCCAAAGAAAGGAGGAGTAACCGTTGAAGAAAATGAGAAAAATGAATTAATTCCAATAAGACAAGTTACTGGTTGGTGAATTTGTATTAACTATAGAAAATTAAATATGGCCACCAGAAAAGATCACTTTCCTTTACCCTTTCTAGATAAAATATTGGATAGATTGGCTGGAAATAAATATTATTACTTTTTAGATGGATATACCAGTTATCACTAAATTTCAATTGCTCCAGAGGATCAAGAGAAAACAACATTTACATGCCCTTATGTAACATTTGCTTTTTGTAGAATGTCTTTTGGACTATGCAATGCACCTGCAACATTTCAAAGATATATGATGTTAATTTTTATCAATTTTATTGAACATGGAATGGAAGTGTTTATGGATGATTTTTTTGTATTCAGAACTTTTTTTGAATTATGTTTAAATAATTTAGAAAAAGTTTTAGAAGTTTTTGAAAGAATCAACATAGTACTAAATCGGGGAAAATGTCAATTTATAGTTGCAGGAGGGATTGTACTTAGGCATAAAATTAGTAGATCTTGTAAAAATTCAAGTTATTGAAAAATTACCACCTCCTACAAATCTTAAAGGGGTAAGAAGTTTTCTAGCACGTGCTGGTTTCTACAGGTGCTACATAAAAAATTTTTCAAAAATGACTAAGCCATTATGCCAACTTTTAGAAAAACATATGAAATTTGATTTTAACGAGAAATGCATAAAAGCATTTGAATTATTGAAAGAAAAATTAATCACTACACCCATAATAGTTCCACCTGATTGGGAAAAATCATTTGAAATAATGTGCGATGCTAGTGATTATGTTATTGAGGTTGTTTTAAAACTAAGGCACAACAAAGTTTTTAAAGTGTTATATTATGCTAGTAAAACTCTCAATGATGCTCAAATTAATTACACTACTACTGAAAGAGAGCTATTAGCTATTGTTTATGCCTTTGATAAATTTTGACCTTACTTAATTGGAACTAAATGTATAGTGCATACAGATCATTCTGCTATTAAATACTTGATGCAAAAGAAGAATGCTAAACCAAGTTTAATTAGATGGATACTTCTATTGCAAGAGTTTTATTTTACCATAGTTGATAGAAAGAGAAATGATAATCAAATAGCTCGTCATTTGTCTACACTAGAAAGAGAAATATTAATTAATTTT
>JXCR01006649.1:386844-412907 GCA_002079205.1 Phalaenopsis hybrid cultivar
GAAGCTTAAAAATGATATTACATCTTTTAATTAGTTTGAAGGGGAATCTATTTATAAAGCATGGGAATGATTTAAAGAAATCTTAAGAAAGTGTCCACACTATGATATACCAGATTGGTTAATAATTCAAACTTTTTATAATAGATTAGTTGGATCTCTTAGATCTATTATCGATGTCGCTGCTGGTGGTTCATTAATGTCAAAACCATTTTATGACGCTAATGCTTTAATTGAAGAAATGGCTATCAAAAATTTTCAATGGCCTTATGAGAGGGTGAATCAAAGAAAGTAGCCAATATTCATGAATCTAATGCATTTACTATGTTAGCAAATCAAGTTGTTGTAATTTTAAGGAAGTTAAACCAATTTGGATTGAATTTGTCTCAGCCAAATTCCATGATTGAAGAAAATTCAATAGGCCAAATGGTAGATTCTCAAACATCATTAGAGACTTTGAATGCCATAAATAACAAGAAAAATAAACCATATTCAAATTATCATAACCTAGGTTGGAAGAACCATCCCAACTTTAACTAGAATAACACTACAGGTGGTAATAATCAGCAATGGGGGAACAATCAGGAAACCCATTGGGAAACTAGAATAACCAAGGGAATAATAATTTTAGATCTACTTATCCTCTAGGTTTCAATAGTAATACACAATGTAAGGAGAAAAAGTTATCTATAGAAGAAGTGGTGCTACAAATGGGAAATCAGTTACAAAGTCAAGGAGCTACAATTAGAAATAATGAGAACCAACTTGGACAAATTGCAAATTCATTAAGTAATAGATCCCAAGGAACACTTCCTAGTAATACTAAAATAAATCCAAAAGACCACAATAAAGAGCAAGTAAAGGCCGTTCAACTTAGAATCAGAAGAGAGTTGGAAGGTAGGATTCAAAAAGAAACTGAAGTAGAGAGAAGAAATTGAAGAATCAAAATAGGGCTCTCCAAAAGATTCTAAAAGACCTATTTCTCCATTAAAGTTAACTTAGAAAAACTACCATCTCTATTTCCTCAGAGACTTCATCAACAGAAGTTGGATAAGCAATTTTCAAAATTTCTAGAAATTTTTAAGAAGCTTACCATTATTATTCCATTTGTTGAAGCCTTAGAACAAATGTCAAGTTATGTTAAGTTTATGAAGGATATTCTCAACAGAAAAATGAAGTTTGAAGATAATGAAACTGTTGCACTTAGTTAGGAGTGCAGTGCTATAATTCAAAAAAAAACTTCCTGAAAAGCTTAAAGATCATGGTAGCTTTACAATTCCATGTGCAATAGAAGACAGATTTTATGGGAAAGCTTTATGTGATTGGTGCAAGCATTAACCTTATATCATTATCAATATTTAAAAGATTGGGATTAGGAGAAATAACCCCAATTACTAAAACTCTGTTGTTAGTAGATCGTTCAATAATGTATCCTAAAGGAGTTATAGAAGATGTCCTAGTGAAAGTGGATCAATTTATCTTTCCTATTAATTATACTATGCTAGATATGGAGGAAGATAAAGAGATACATATCATTTTGGGAGACCTTTCCGAGCCACGGGAAGAGTAACGATAGATGTGCAGAAAGGGGAATTAACAATGTGCGTCAATGATCAAACTGTTACTTTTAAAATTTCAAGATCAATGAAGTATTCTACAAGAGTTAAAGAAGATGAATGTTATAGAATGGATGTTATAAGATATCTGAGAGAATGTCATTTCAAAACTACTTATGAAGAAAAATCTAAAGAAAAAGATTTGGAACATGAGCAAGAAGAGGAATTAGATCAATGTAAAGATCTTTTTAAGGAAGATTCAAATTATGTTCGAGAAAGTTTTAAAATTTTTGATATGATAGAAAAAGATAAATCATTTTTCCATCAATAGAAAAACCTTCAGAACTTGAGTTAAAGTTACTTCCTGATCATTTAAAATATGCCTTTTTAGGAGATTCCACTACTTTACCTGTTATAACTTCCTCAAAGTTAACTATGGAAGAAGAAGAAATGTTGATGAAAATTCTAAAAAATTTTAAGAAAGCCTTTAGATGGACAATTGCTTATATTAAAGGAGCAGTCCTTCAATTTGTATGCATAGAATTCATATGGAAGAGAATTGCAAACTCAGGGTTGATCCTCAAAAGGAGATTGAATCCTATTATGAAAGAAGTTCTTAAGAAGGAAATTTTAAAGTAGTTAGATGCTAGAATTATCAACCCTATTTCAGATAGTACATGGGTTATTCCAATTCACTATGTTCTTAAGAAATGAGGAGTAATTGTGACTGTGAATGAATATAATAGACAAGTCACAGGGTGGCGAATATGCATTGATTATAGAAAATTAAATCTTGCCACTAACTAGGCATAAATACTTTTATTTTCTGGATGGATATATTGGTTATCACCAAATACAAATAACTCATGAGGATCAAGAGAAAACAACTTTTACCAGTCCGTATGGTACTTTTGCTTTTAGAAGAATGCCCTTTGAATTATGCAATGCCCCTACTACATTTCAAAGATGTATGATGGCAATTTTTTGTGATTTAATTGAAAAAGGGATTGAAGTGTTTATGAATGATTTTTTAGTGTTTGGAACTTCATTTGACTCTTATTTAGAACATTTATCAAAAGTTCTAACCGTGAAAAAACAAATTTAGTCCTTAATTAGGAAAAATGCCAATTTATGGTAGCAGGACGAATTGTATTAGGACATAAAATATCAAAAAATAGTATGAAATTAGATTCTGCTAAATTCAAGTGATCGCTAATTTACCTTATCCAACCAATGTAAGGGANTACTATGCTAGATATGGAGGAAGATAAAGAGATACATATCATTTTGAGAGACCTTTCCGAGCCACGGGAAGAGTAATGATAGATGTGCAGAAAGGGGAATTAACAATGTGCGTCAATGATCAAACTGTTACTTTTAAAATTTCAAGATCAATGAAGTATTCTACAAGAGTTAAAGAAGATGAATGTTATAGAATGGATGTTATAAGATATCTGAGAGAATGTCATTTCAAAACTACTTATGAAGAAAATTTTGAAGAAAAAGATTTGGAACACGAGCAAGAAGAGGAATTAGATCAATGTAAAGATCTTTTTAAGGAAGATTCAAATTATGTTCGAGAAAGTTTTAAAATTTTTGATATGATAGAAAAAGATAAATCATTTTTCCATCAATAGAAAAACCTTCAGAACTTGAGTTAAAGTTACTTCCTGATCATTTAAAATATGCCTTTTTAGGAGATTCGACTACTTTACCTGTTATAACTTCCTCAAAGTTAACAATGGAAGAAGAAGAAATGTTGATGAAAATTCTAAAAAATTTTAAGAAAGCCTTTAGATGGACAATTGCTTATATTAAAGGAGCAGTCCTTCAATTTGTATGCATAGAATTCATATGGAAGAGAATTGCAAACTCAGGGTTGATCCTCAAAAGGAGATTGAATCCTGTTATGAAAGAAGTTCTTAAGAAGGAAATTTTAAAGTGGTTAGAAGCTAGAATTATCAACCCTATTTCAGATAGTGCATGGGTTAGTCCAATTCACTATGTTCCTAAGAAATGAGGAGTAACTGTGACTGTGAATGAATATAATAGACAAGTCACAGGGTGGCGAATATGCATTGATTATAGAAAATTAAATCTTGCCACTAACTAGGCATAAATACTTTTATTTTCTGGATGGATATATTGGTTATCACCAAATACAAATAACTCATGAGGATCAAGAGAAAACAACTTTTACCAGTCCGTATGGTACTTTTGCTTTTAGAAGAATGCCCTTTGAATTATGCAATGCTCCTGCTACATTTCAAAGATGTATGATGGCAATTGTTTGTGATTTAATTGAAAAAGGGATTGAAGTGTTTATGGATGATTTTTTAGTGTTTGGAACTTCATTTGACTCTTATTTAGAACATTTATCAAAAGTTCTAACCGTGAAAAAACAAATTTAGTCCTTAATTGGGAAAAATGTCAATTTATGGTACCATGACGAATTGTATTAGGACATAAAATATCAGAAAATAGTATGAAATTAGATTCTGCTAAATTCAAGTGATCGCTAATTTACCTTATCCAACCAATGTAAGGGANGCTTCCTGAAAAGCATAAAGATCATGGTAGCTTTACAATTCCATGTGCAATAGGAGATAGATTTTATGGGAAAGCTTTATGTGATTTAGGTGCAAGCATTAACCTTATATCATTANATATAACTGAAAAATACCATCAAAACTATTGTTATACTGTGCATAGGCTATTGAGTACGAGATCACTATGCTAGTAAAAATCTTAATGAAACTCAAATTAATTATACAACAACTGAAAAAGAGTTATTAGTAATAATATATGCCTTTAATGAATTTCAATCATATTTAATTGGAACGTAATGTGTACTGCATACAGATCATTCTGCTATTAAGTACTTAATGAAAAAGAATGATTCTAAACCTAGACTTATAAGATGGATTCTTCTTTTGTAAGAATTTAATTTTACTTTAATAGATAGAAATTGGACTGAAAATCAAATTATTAATCATTTTTCCAGGCTTGAATTAGAAAAACCACTCTGTTTTGAAAAAGAAATTAATGAACATTTTTCAGATGAAAAATTGTTCAATATTAATGAGTGGTGTGTTCTAGAAGATTTAAACTATTACTTATTATCCTCAGACAAGTGATTTGGCTAAATTATCCAATCAGGAAATTAAAAGAAATATGGAAAAATCTATAAATCCAACAAAAAATGGATTAGTTAGTCAAACTTGATTATGCTTTATGGGCTTATAGGACTGCATACAGAACTTTTATAAGAATGTCCCCATATAGGCTAATATTTAGGAAAGCTTATCACTTACCAGTTGAACTTGAGCATAAAGCATATTGGGTGATTAAAGAGTTCAATTATAATTTGAAAGATGTTGGTTTGAAAAGATTATTGCAATTAAATGAGCTTGAAGAGATAAGGAATGAATCTTGTGAAAGTGCTAAGATTTACAAAGAAAGGATGAAGATGTGGCATGATCAAAGGATTCTTACTAAAATTTTTCAACCAGGGCAACAACTTTTACTATATAATGCAAGGTTAAGATTATTTCTAGGAAAACTTAAGTTCAGGTGGATGGGCCCATTTGTTGTGACAAAAGTTTATCCTTATGGAGTTGTAGATATTAAAGATCCTAAGACTAATAAAGTATTTAAAGTGAATGTTCATAGACTGAAACCTTAATTTGTAAGGGATCAGTATAAATTTAATGAAGGAATGATATTGGGTCAACCGAAATAAGCACTGGTTACGTCAGGTTGATGACATTAAACCAAGCGCTTTGTGAGAGACAACTCATAATTATTAATGTGTTTTTGCNAAAAAGTTTTAAAGTACTTTACTATGTGATACACCTAAAATATATAGTGTTTTTAGAAACCTTTTTATACCTATTTTTTAGATATTGAGCTTTAATGGAAGGTATTTTTGTGTTTTTCTTGTAGATACAAGTAAAAATGGAAAAAAAATACTTAAAGGAGTGAAAAAATATCAAATTTGGAGCAAAAAGGTGAAAAATTGTGCCAAAGAGTTTTGGCGCCTAAGCGCCAAATCCCGCGCTTAAGCGCCGATTAAACAGAGAAGGTTGTGCCTAAGCACCGAGACCCCGTGCTTAAGCGCCAGTGGCAGTTACTTGACAAGTAAAACCAGTTTTCATGAATTTCGAAGAGGTTTTTGAAGCACCCATTGGATTAATAGGTGGTTGTAACCACCATGGACGAAAATTATCACGAAAGGATGCGTCTCTTGGGTAAATACATCAAATCAAGACACATTTTGAAGAGATCCCAAGGCACCTCTTGGNATATCAAATTTGGAGCAAAAAGGTGAAAAATTGTGTCAAAGAGTTTTGGCGCCTAAGCGCCAAATCCGGCGCTTAAGCGCCGGTTAAACAGAGAAGGTTGTGCCTAAGCGCCGAGACCCCGTGCTTAAGCGCCAGTGGCAGTTACTTGACAAGTAAAACCAGTTTTCATGAATTTCGAAGAGNATTAGAGGATTTTAAAGTGATAAGTTAAAGCCCACAACTTGGTTTATTGTTTTAGGTTCTGATAAGAGAATGTTAGCCCTCAGGTGGAGGGAATCGAGAGAACTCTAGAGTGAGAGCTAGTATCTTCCCTGCCTTGCCGGTCTTCAGAACTGTTCAAACTTTAAATTAGCCAATGTTTTTTATAGCATCTCTAGTAAAGATAAAGAATATTATTGCTCCTATTTAGCACAACACAATTTGCATACTTCCACAAGAGAATTCCTATACTTATTACTGATTCATGATAAGAAGAAGGATATTTTCATAATAAGTACTTTTCTTCTACAAAAACTTTAGTTATCTTTTTAAGTTGTTGTTGTTTCGTTAAAATATCAAAAATACCAAAAATATTTAAATTTTAAATTCCTACAAAAATTGTTTTTAGTTTAAGTAATTACCTTTTAAAAAAAATAGATAAATTTTCTAAATAGTGCATATTGCATAATCTTCCCTAGGGGTTCGATATTCAGGTTTTAATCAAAAAGTCCTATATTACTTGATAAAGATACGTATACTTTTGTAGTATCCTAATATAAATATATATAAATTAAAAAGTTAAATTCTTATTTTTCTTCAGGATCAAGTTTTTGATTTTGTTGCAAAATAAGGAAATATAACTGAAAAATACCATCAAAACTATTGCTATACTGTGCATAGGCTATTGAGTACGGGATCATTATGCTAGTAAAAATCTTAATGAAACTCAAATTAATTATACAACAACTGAAAAAGAGTTATTAGGAATAATATATGCCTTTAATAAATTTCAATAATATTTAATGGGAACGTAATGTGTAGTGCATACAGATCATTCTGCTATTAAGTACTTAATGAAAAAGAATGATTCTAAACCTAGACTTATAAGATGGATTCTTCTTTTGCAAGAATTTAATTTTACTTTAATAGACAGAAATTGGACTGAAAAGCAAATTTTTAATCATTTTTCCAAGTTGAATTAGAAAAACCACTCTGTTTTGAAAAAGAAATTAATGAACATTTTCTAGATGAAAAATTGTTCAATATTAATGAGTGGCGTGTTCTAGAAGATTTAAACTATTGCTTATTATCCTCAGACAAGTGATTTGGCTAAATTATCCAATCAGGAAATTAAAAGAAATATGGAAAAATCTATAAATCCAACAAAAAATGGATTAGTTAGTCAAACTTGATTATGCTTTATGGGCTTATAGGACTGCATACAGAACTTTTATAAGAATGTCCCCATATAGGCTAATATTTAGGAAAGCTTATCACTTACCAGTTGAACTTGAGCATAAAGCATATTGGGTGATTAAAGAGTTCAATTATAATTTGAAAGATGTTGGTGAGAAAAGATTATTGCAATTAAATGAGCTTGAAGAGATAAGGAATGAATCTTGTGAAAGTGCTAAGATTACAAAGAAAGGATGAAGATGTGGCATGATCAAAGGATTCTTACTAAAATTTTTCAACCAGGGCAACAAGTTTTACTATATAATGCAAGGTTAAGATTATTTCTAGGAAAACTTAAGTCCAGGTGGATGGGCCCATTTGTTGTGACAAAAGTTTATCCTTATGGAGTTGTAGATATTAAAGATCCTAAGACTGATAAAGTATTTAAAGTGAATGTTCATAGATTCAAACCTTAGTTTGTAAGGGATCAGTATAAATTTAACAAAGGAATGATATTGGTCAACCGAAATAAGCACTAGTTACGTCAGGTTGATGACATTAAACCAAGCGCTTTGTGAGAGACAACTCATAATTATTAATGTGTTTTTGCTTTGATTGTTGTTTGCGTATGATTAAGAAAATTAGGGTAGAATTTTTTAGACTATTATGTATTAGTATTGATTTTTAAACTTTATTGAGTAACGTAGACATGTTAGAATGAGAATTTGGACATTAAGTTGACAGGTGCAAAATTGTGCACTGGCACTTAAGCACCAATATTCGGCGCTTAAGCACGATAGTTAAAAAACATGTGCTAAATTAAAATTCTAGAAGATTTAACCACCAATTGGTTTGTAAGAATGTGCCAAGACAGTTCCAAGACGTGTATAGGAGTCATTGGAAGGATTTAAGCATATAAATAGAAGGGTTTACTGAAGAAATTTCGCCCCATATCATTTTTAACCCTAAAGTCTATAAGAGAGAGAGATTTTGATAAGATGTCTTCATGGGAGATGGATTTGAAGAAGAAGGAAGAGATTCATTAGTTAAAGTGCACAAGCGATGTATAATGGGTTCTTAGCTGTTAGTATCGAAGGAATATCAAAAAAGATCAAAAAAATTGAGACTACTATGGCTTTATTGGAAACCAAGGTAATTGAGATTCATGCGCATCATGAGCATATTGGATGGCAATTAAGAATGCAATTTAGTCATGTTAGTTAAATAGAGGAAGCAGATAAGGAGATGTTTCTTAAGCAGAAATGGATTGAAGAAGATAGTATCAGAGCTCGTCACCACCATTTGTTTTATCAACTTTATATTCTGATTGCCCCATAAGAGACTAATGAAAGACCGAAATTTGTCCCATCAAATGAAGAATGGAATTAAATTTGATGTCATAGTTTGTGTGTTAGGAATTGTTGTGTTTAGGTGTTAGTGTTTAAGTTTTTTTTTAGTATTTATGTTTTTATGTGTTTAATTGTGAATGTTTGTTAAGTGTTCGTGCTTAGGAAACTTTCTCATCCAGGACTATTTGGAGTGAGAATTAAGTGTTATATGTACTTATAATTATTTGTGAATGAATATATACATTTGTTTGTGTAAAAATTTAGTTTTTAACCTCCAATTGAATTAATTTATATANCTATACTTTTGTAGTATCCTAATATAAATATATATATATTAAAAAAATAAGTTCTTATTTTTCTTCAGGATCAAGTTTTTGGTTTTGTTGTAAAATAAGAAAATATAACTGAAAAATACCATCAAAACTATTGTTATACTGTGCATAGGCTATTGAGTACGAGATCACTATGCTAGTAAAAATCTTAATGAAACTCAAATTAATTATACAACAACTGAAAAAGAGTTATTAGTAATAATATATGCCTTTAATGAATTTCAATCATATTTAATTGGAACGTAATGTGTACTGCATACAGATCATTCTGCTATTAAGTACTTAATGAAAAAGAATGATTCTAAACCTAGACTTATAAGATGGATTCTTCTTTTGTAAGAATTTAATTTTACTTTAATAGATAGAAATTGGACTGAAAATCAAATTATTAATCATTTTTCCAGGCTTGAATTAGAAAAACCACTCTGTTTTGAAAAAGAAATTAATGAACATTTTTCAGATGAAAAATTGTTCAATATTAATGAGTGGTGTGTTTTAGAAGATTTAAACTATTACTTATTATCCTCAGACAAGTGATTTGGCTAAATTATCCAATCAGGAAATTAAAAGAAATATGGCAAAATCTATAAATCCAACAAAAAATGGATTAGTTAGTCAAACTTGATTATGCTTTATGGGCTTATAGGACTGCATACAGAACTTTTATAAGAATGTCCCCATATAGGCTAATATTTAGGAAAGCTTATCACTTACCAGTTGAACTTGAGCATAAAGCATATTGGGTGATTAAAGAGTTCAATTATAATTTGAAAGATGTTGGTGAGAAAAGATTATTGCAATTAAATGAGCTTGAAGAGATAAGGAATGAATCTTGTGAAAGTGCTAAGATTACAAAGAAAGGATGAAGATGTGGCATGATCAAAGGATTCTTACTAAAATTTTTCAACCAGGGCAACAAGTTTTACTATATAATGCAAGGTTAAGATTATTTCTAGGAAAACTTAAGTCCAGGTGGATGGGCCCATTTGTTGTGACAAAAGTTTATCCTTATGGAGTTGTAGATATTAAAGATCCTAAGACTGATAAAGTATTTAAAGTGAATGTTCATAGATTCAAACCTTAGTTTGTAAGGGATCAGTATAAATTTAACAAAGGAATGATATTGGTCAACCGAAATAAGCACTAGTTACGTCAGGTTGATGACATTAAACCAAGCGCTTTGTGAGAGACAACTCATAATTATTAATGTGTTTTTGCTTTGATTGTTGTTTGCGTATGATTAAGAAAATTAGGGTAGAATTTTTTAGACTATTATGTATTAGTATTGATTTTTAAACTTTATTGAGTAACGTAGACATGTTAGAATGAGAATTTGGACATTAAGTTGACAGGTGCAAAATTGTGCACTGGCACTTAAGCACCAATATTCGGCGCTTAAGCACGATAGTTAAAAAACATGTGCTAAATTAAAATTCTAGAAGATTTAACCACCAATTGGTTTGTAAGAATGTGCCAAGACAGTTCCAAGACGTGTATAGGAGTCATTGGAAGGATTTATTCTTATAAATAGAAGGGTTTACTGAAGAAATTTCACCCCATATCATTTTTAGCCCTAAAGTCTGTAAGAGAGAGAGATTTTGATAAGATGTCTTCATGGGAGATGGATTTGAAGAAGAAGGAAGAGATTCATTAGTTAAAGTGCACAAGAGATGTATAATGGGTTCTTAGCCGTTAGTATCGAAGGAATATCGAAAAAGATCAACAAAATTGAGACTACTATGGCTTTATTGGAAACCAAGGTAATTGAGATTCATGCGCATCATGAGCATATTGGATGGCAATTAAGAATGCAATTTAGTCATGTTAGTTAAATAGAGGAAGCAGATAAGGAGATGTTTCTTAAGCAGAAATGGATTGAAGAAGATAGTATCAGAGCTCGTCACCACCATCTATTTTATCAACTTTATATTCTGATTGCCTCAGGAGAGACTAATGAAAGACCAAAATTTGTCCCATCAAATGAAGAATGGAATTAAATTTGATGTCATAGTTTGTGTGTTAGGAATTGTTGTGTTTAGGTGTTAGTGTTTAAGTTTTTTTTTAGTATTTATGTTTTTATGTGTTTAATTGTGAATGTTTGTTAAGTGTTCGTGCTTAGGAATCTTTCTCATCCAGGACTATTTGAAGTGAGAATTAAGTGTTATATGTACTTATAATTGTTTGTGAATGAATATATACATTTGTTTGTGTAAAAATTTAGTTTTTAACCTCCAATTGAATTAATTTATATAAAGAATTTTGAGAGAGAGGAGAGTTAAAGGAGATGAAAATAATCATTTAAGTGTTATGAGACCATATAGGGGTGGTATACTTTGGGAAATATTACATTTTACTTAGATTTAAAAATCTCAAAAATCATGCACTGGCGCCTAAGCGCCACATCTCGTGCTTAAGCATGAGGTAACCTGAGAGACAGGCACCTAAGCGCCACTTATTCGTGCTTAAGCGTCGGTTCATGAAAACCAGTTTGCAAACGGTTAAAAGTGAAAATTTAACCTAAAAATTGCCATTTTTCACCATCCCATCACCTTCAACCTCTCAAAATCACAATTTTTGAGAGCTAGGGCACANAATTTAAAAATCTCAAAAATCATGCACTGGCGCCTAAGCGCCACATCTCTTGCTTAAGCATGAGGTAACCTGAGAGGCAGGCACCTAAGCGCCACTTATTCGCGCTTAAGCATCGGTTCATGAAAACCAGTTCGAGAACGGTTAAAAGTGAAAATTTAACCCAAAAATTGCCATTTTTCACCATCCCATCACCTTCAACCTCTCAAAATCACAATTTTTGAGAGCTAGGGCACACTATTAAGTGGAGATTTCTTGGTGGAATTAAAGAAAATTTGCTAGATTCAGATTTTTTAACGTAAGAGCTTTACTTCTATGCAAAAATTTTGGATTTTCACCATGTATTTTGAGTACATTTGGAGAAATTAAAAAATTCACTCTTCATGGTGAAAAATGAGGAAAAATTTATAAAAATTGCATAGAAACTGTAGTTTAAGCTTTTAGAAGTTGAGTTTAGTAGTTTAAACTTCATTTTTGAAGTTACTTTGGGAATTTTATAAAATTGTAGAATGACACCAAGAATGAAGAGGAGTAAAGGAAAGAGTCCTTTTGATTCGAGCNCGGAATTTTATAAAATTGTAGAATGACACCAAGAATGAAGAGTAAAGGAAAGAGTCCTTTTGATTCGAGCAAATTTGTGAGTTTGAAGGCTCAAGATAGGTATAGTAATGCGTTGCAATCATGAAATCTTATTTAGGAGCACTGTT
Source organism: Phalaenopsis hybrid cultivar (assembly GCA_002079205.1). Classification (NCBI taxonomy): domain Eukaryota; kingdom Viridiplantae; phylum Streptophyta; class Magnoliopsida; order Asparagales; family Orchidaceae; genus Phalaenopsis; species Phalaenopsis hybrid cultivar. The sequence continues at coordinate 399,053 of JXCR01006649.1, forward strand.
TTAAGAGTCTAGGTGGATTTATAGAAGATCTAATCATTCACCGACAGTGGAAACGATTCTATTGTTTTTCTGCTATTGCAGTTATTTCTGTTGTTAGGAAGTTCTATGCAAACCTCCCTGAAGCTGAAGAAGANCTGCAATCATGAAAGCTTATTTAGGAGCACTGTTTTAAGAGTCCAGGTGGATTTATAGAAGATCTAATCATTCACCGACAGTGGGAACGATTCTGTTGTTTTTCTGCTATTGCAGTTATTTCTGTTGTTAGGAAGTTCTATGCAAACCTCCCTGAAGCTGAAGAAGATTGAGTCATGGTTCGAGGAAAGTTGGTACCTTTTTCACCGGAGGTAATCGATTTGTTTTACCATTTGCCACCAGATACTTTATGTTTTTATGCGAATTATAGTCCGACTAAGATGGAGCTAGATGAGCATATTTCTTATTCGACTGTTGGAAGTGGACTTTAAAAAAAAACTAATGAAAGGAGAGTCAATTTTTGCACGTTAAAGTTATGTGCACCTTCAAAGGCCTGGCACAATTTTATTTCTACCCGTCTATTACAAACAAATCATCTCAGTGAAGTTACCAGAGAGAGAGCGACGTTAAATTATTGTATTCAGGAAGGAAATCTCATCAACATAAGAGATTTGTTATATTAAACTATCATATGTTCTGCTACTGTCGTTACTACTGCGGGTCTAGGATTTGTTTCCTTGATCTTTTCTTTATGTGAGCAGGCTGAAATGAAATATGATAGCTGAGAGGAAGTATTGTTACCTCTAAAGCCTATTGCCAAGGTGAATGTGAAGACTTATTCTGAACATTCTATTTTTGACTGAAGAGGAGGATTTTCAAGGAGTTATGGAATGGAAACATCTGCTGTTTCTACGTCTAAACCATCCACCTCACGAGCTTCTACTTCTAGAGGTGAGTCTACTAAGAATAGGATCAATTATTACAAAGGATGATGGATAATATCAATTATACCACTGATAGGGACAAAATTTAGAGCATTTTGCAGATCATACTGATAGGTATAATAGGAGAAATAGTGATTATGAAGAGAAATTTCACTCATCTTTGGAAAGCCTCATTAGGTGTAACCAAGGAGTGCAATTTCTTCCATATCCTAGATACCTTGACTATGAGCCTGCAGATGTCTGGAATAGCAGTGATTCTTAGAATGATAAGGAGGAAAAATCTATTTTTATGTTTGTAATGTGTATTAGACTATGTGTTTTGGACTTGAGACATATTATGTGATGTGTTTTTATGTTTGGACTTGAGACATGTATGTTTGTGTACTGGGTTGAACCTTATGATGCGTGAGACTTTTATTTTGTTTAATTGTATTGTGATGGTGTGCTTTGTTAGTAGTTTGTTTTAAAATACTAGGGTTGTGTGTTTAGTACTGTGTTAGTTAGTTTAGGATTGAACTTGATTATATGTCTTATGAAAAGTTAAAAATCTTGCTAGCTTTAGTTTTAAACATTAAACTCAGAAAACTGCTACCCTATATTTTTCTTTTATCTTGTTTGTGTGTTTGTTTATTTTTATTTTTGTACCAATTACTTAGAAATCTATTAAATCTCTACATGTTAAATTAAAATGAAAATGATAAAAAAATTTTGATAAAAAATTAATTTTACTCCTGTTTTTAGTTTTGTACTTGTATACTTAGGATACAAAAATTTGTGCAAGCATGTTATTTCAATTTTTATTCCTGCTTATAAATATCTGCTGCTAAACTGTTTAATCTATTAATATTTTAAGTTCGGGGGGGATGAAAAATTTTTTCAAAACTTGAATTTTATTTGTTCTCAAATGTGCTACAAGTGAATTTGATTTGAAAAGAAAGATTGATTATGTATATGAAGTTATATTAAGGAAGTAAAATTTGATTTTAGAAATGAGTAGAAGAATTTAGTTAAAATTTTGAGTAATGAAGAGAAACTTTAAGTTAAAAAATTTTTAGTAAAGAAAATGCTAAATATAGTGTAACTATCTTTGGTAAGAAAAATTGTATTTTTGAAAAATTTAGAAAATTTGACTTTTATTTTTAAGACTTAAATTTCTTTTATTTAAATACTTTCAAAAAAACTGTTATTATATTTTTAAGTGAAAGACTTATATTAAGACTTTGCTTTAGGAAAGGAGAAGTGGAATTCAAAACCATTAAAGGTCTATCTAGATATAGTAANTACTTAAATTTCTTTTATTTAAATATTTTCAAAAAACTGTTATTATATTTTTAAGTAAAAGACATATATTAAGACTTTGCTTTAGGAAAGGAGAAGTGGAATTCAAAACCATTAAAGGTCTATCTAGATATAGTAATCCTTACCTGAAAAGAAAAAGAAAAAAATAAATAAAAGAGAAAAAGAAAAAAAAAGAAAAGAAAAGAAAACGAAAAAGAAAGAAAAAAAAGTAAGGGAGGAGAAGCTTGAGGATTAGTGTCTAATCAAAAATTGGTTCCACATTTGATCTTTTTAAAGTATAAGACTTGAGAAACTCTTAAGCTTAAGGATATAATATAGTAAGTATAATTATTCCTAATAAATTTTTTTAAGTGGAGATAATAAAATACTAAATTCTAAATTTTGAGAATCTACAATATTTTTTATTTAGATAGGAACTCATATTTTCATATTTCTTAACATTAAAAATTTCTAAAACTTTAAGTTGGTCTCATTTACNAAGAAAAGAAAAGAAAATGAAAAAGAAAGAAAAAAAAGTAAGGGAGGAAAAGCTTGAGGATTAGTGTCTAATCAAAAATTGGTTCCACATTTGATCTTTTTAAAGTATAAGACTTGAGAAACTCTTAAGCTTAAGGATATAATATAGTAAGTATGATTATTCCTAATAAAATTTTTTAAGTGGAGATAATAAAATACTAAATTCTAAATTTTGAGAATCTACAATATTATTTATTTTGATAGGAACTCATATTTTCATATTTCTTAACATTAAAAATTTCTAAAACTTTAAGTTGGTCTCATTTACTGAATTTTTTTCTAAATTGGACTACTAAATTTCTAAATCTAAATTTTAGTAACCCCTAAAGAAACTTATATACATATCATACTTATTTAGTTTTTTAAGATTAAAGTGTCACTTGAGGACAAGTAACATTTTAAGTTTGAAGGATTTTGATACACCTAAAATATATAGTGTTTTTNTTTTTTCTAAATTGGACTACTAAATTTCTAAATCTAAATTTTAGTAACCCCTAAAGAAACTTATATACATATCATACTTATTTAGTTTTTTAAGATTGAAGTGTCACTTGAGGACAAGTAACATTTTAAGTTTGGAGGATTTTGATACACCTAAAATATATAGTGTTTTTAGACACAGTTTTATACCTATTTTTGAGATATTACGCTTTAATGGAAGGTATTTGTGTGTTTTTTTTTCAGGTACAGGTACAAAGTTGAAAAATGTTAAAAGGAGTAAAAAAAGGATCAAATTTAGAGCAAAAAGGTAAAAATTTTGCTAAAGTGTTTTGGCGCGTAAGCACCAGATCCCGTGCTTAAGCGCCGGTTAAACAGAGAAGGCCCAGCCTAAGCGCTAGCGACCACGTGGTTAAGCTCTAGTGGCAGTTATTTGGCAATTTTCTTCATTAATCCAAATTTTGAAGAGGTATTTGAGGCACTATTGGCTAAATAGGGTGATTATGACCACTAGGAACAAAAATATTATTAAAAGACTTGTGAAAGGAGAGATCTCTTGGAGAATACATTGAATTTAGACACATTTTNGGAGTAAAAAAAGGATCAAATTTGGAGCAAAAAGGTAAAAATTATGCCAAAGTGTTTTGGCGCGTAAGCACCAGATCCAGCGCTTAAGCGCCGGTTAAACAGAGAAGGCCTAGCCTAAGCGCTAGCAACCCCGTGGTTAAGCTCTAGTGGCAGTTATTTGGCAGTTTTCTTCATTAATCCAAATTTTGAAGAGGTATTTGAGGCAACTATTGGCTAAATAGGGTGATTATGACCACTAGAAACAAAAATATTATTAAAAGACTTGTGAAAGGAGAGATCTCTTGGAGAATACATTGAATTTAGACACATTTTAAAGAGTTTCCAAGGCACCTCTTGGAGATTTATAAAAAACGGAAGTTTTTACATTTGGAAGGTGGGTGCTTGAAGACGGAGAGAGTGCTTGAAGAGGAAGAGGATTGTGGAGAATCTTGTGGAGAGATTCAAGCACCACAAAAAATTTACTTTACCCTTTTATTTTTAGTTTTTTTTTTAGAGTTTAGAGTGTTGTAAAAGAGAAGAGATTCAAAGGAACTTCAAGAGTTTGGTGGAGGATTTGAGATTTAAAGTGTTGTAAAAGAGAAGAGATTCAAAGGAACTTCAAGAGTTTGGTGGAGGATTTGAGATAAGCTTTTATCTTTTTTTTTTAACTACTTTTGATTTTAATCGAGATTTCTTGTTGGTTTGACAATGATTTCTACTTTTAAACTAGAGTGTGGTTTTGTTTTCTTCATGGATTTTGAGTAGTTTTCTTTATTTTTCTCCTTAAAATGATAAGTAATTAAAGTATTGGATGGAAGTTATGGAGAGTATTAATCTTTAATACTGGAAGAAGTTGTGATGATTCAATTCCATGTTCTTCATTTACTTTATGATTTGACCAATCCAGATGTTAAAATTTGTTGTAAGAACATGTAAGAACTGGGCTGGTATTATTTCAGTCAACAATTGGAAAGAAGCACATGAGTTTGTATGATTGAGAATGTAATTCATATGATTTAGTGCAAATAAATAGGGAAATAATCATTGAAGGGAGTAGAGTTAGTGGACTTAAAAGTGACAGGTTAAAGCCCCTAACTTGATTTATTATTTTAGGTTCTGATAGGACGTGTTAGCCCCCATGTTGAGGGAATCGAGGAAACTTTAGAGTGAGAGCCAGTATCTTCTCTGCCTAGCCAGTCTTCAGAACTATTCAAACTTTAAATTAGCCAATGTTCTTTATAGCATCTNCAAAATTTACTTTACCTTTTTTTTTTAGTTTTATTTTGAGAGTTTAGAGTGTTGTAAAAGAGAAGAGATTCAAATGAACTTCAAGAGTTCAGTGGAGGATTTGAGATAAGCTTTTATCTTTTTTTTTAACTACTTTTGGTTTTAATCGAGATTTCATGTTGGTTTGACAATGATTTCTACTTTTAAACTAGAGTGTGGTTTTCTTTTCTTCATGGATTTTGAGTAGTTTTCTTTATTTTTCTCCTTAAAATGATAAGTAATTAAAGTATTGGATGGAAGTTGTGGAGAGTATTAATCTTTAATGCTGGAAGAAGTTGTGATGATTCAATTCCATGTTCTTCATTTACTTTATGATTTGACCAATCCAGATGTTAAAATTTGTTGTAAGAACATGTAAGAACTGGGCTGGTATTATTTCAATCAACAATTGGAAAGAAGGACATGAGTTTGTATGAATGAGAATGTAATTCATATGATTTAGTGCAAATAAATAGGGAAATAATCATTGATGGATGTAGACGTTGGACTTAAAAGTGACAGGTTAAAGCCCCTAACTTGATTTATTGTTTTAGGTTCTGATAGGAGGTGTTAACCCCCATGTGGAGGGAATCGAGGAAAATTTAGAGTGAGAGCTAGTATCTTCTCTGCCTAGCCAGTCTTCAGAACTATTCAAACTTTAAATTAGCCAATGTTCTTTATAGCATCTCTAGTAAGGGTAAAGAATATAATTGCTCCTATTTGCCACAACACAATTTGCATACTACCACAACAGAATCCTACGCTTATTACTGATTCATTATAAGGAGAAAGATATTTTCAAATTCACTATTTTTCTGTTACATAAACTCAAGTTATCTTCTTAAATTGTTATTGTTTCATCAAAATATCAAAAATATAAAAAATATTTAAATTTTAATTACTGCGAATACATCTCTAGTTTAAGTAGTTTTCTTTTTAAAATAGAAAGTTTGCTGATCAATTAAGCATATTGCATTATTTCGTTGTGGGTTCGATATTTAGGTCTTAATCAAATAGTCCTATATTACTTGGTAATGATATGTATACTTGTGTAGTATCCCAACATATATAAATTGAAAATTTAAATTCTTATGTACTTTAGGATCAAGTTTTGACTCTGTTGCAAAATAAGGAAATATAAGTGAAAATATAATTAAAGTGTTGTTATATTGTTGCAATTAAGCAGTTAATCAGGATCAAGTTTTTGGTTCCATTAATGGGGATTAAAATCTTCAAATATTGGTATCAACTTCATAAATCCTTACATATTAAAAAATATTGGGATCACCTTTACATGAATTTAAGGACTAAATTTGGGATTAACCAATGATTTTCTATAACACTGTATCAAGGTAGAGAATTAAAACTTCTCCTATTTGGCACAATACATATTAAAACCATTTATCTCATCTCATTTTACCAAAATCTCATTGTTGTGGGAAATATGCTTTTTCACAAATCTTCATCATGTAAACATAGTTTAGTAGATTAGTAGTTGTTTTTTAAACTTTGCATTTCAGTTTTGCTAATAGTTAAATAATTTAGTTTTGATAATATCTCAGCATTCAAAAATTAGTGACAGTAATTTTATTTTACCTTCTGTGAATTTCCTAGTAAGTTTATCACTTCAAATTTAAACACTCCCCGTGGGATCAATATTCGTGGCATAAATAGAATGTCCTTTATTACTTGATAATGATACTTATACTTGCGCAGAATCCCAACATTAATTGCTTAAATTTCTTAATCATAAATATTATATCAAGCATTTGGCACCGTTACATAGTGGAGTCAAACTTATATAAATTTTACACAACTACATTTCCTCGGGATCAGTTGCGTCGGGCTGACGACGTTAAACCAAGTGCTCTGTGGGAGGCAACTCATAGTTATCGGTGTGTTTATTTTTATTGTTATGTTATTGTGTGTGATTTCGAAATTTCAGTTAGTATTTTGAATATAATATGATTTATTGATTATTCTAAGACCTTAAAAGATGACTTAAGCATATTAGAATGTGTATTTGGTTGTTAAGTTGACCTGTGCTAATATGAGCACCAGCGCTTAAGCACAAATATTCAGCGTTTAAGCGCGACAGTTAAAAAACATGTGCAAATTTTAGTATTTAGAATTTCTAACTGAGATTTGGTTAGCTCTAACGTGGGAGATAGTTTTATTCCTAGGAGTTTTAGGAGTTTAGACCTATAAATAGAAGGGTATGAGGACAAGTCTCACCACACTTCCACTGAACCCTAAATTCTAAGTGAAAAAGTGAGAGTTCTTCAAAAATATCATCTTGGAAGAGTGATTTGAAGAAAAAGGAGGAGGCAATGAGAGAAGTTTATTAGTCAAAGTGCGCAAGAGTTGTATAACAGTTTCCTCACCATTAGTATCGAAGGAATAGCTAAGAAAATCACTAAAATTGAGGCTGATGTGGCTTCAATTGAAGCAAGTGATAGAAGCTAACACACATCTGGATCATATGGGATGGCAACTTAAGATACATTTTAGCCAAACCAATTTTATAGAAGAAGCGAACAAGGTTATTCATTTGAAGAACAAGTGGATTGAAGAAGATTCAACCAGAGTTATTGACCATGATCTGTTCTTTCATATTTACATTCCAAATGCTGAAGAAGAGAATAATGATAGGCTAGGATTCATTCTGCTGACTGGAGAATGGAAGTAAGTTCTTGTTTTAGTGTTTATGTGTTTAGTGTTTGTTTCTAATGTTAAGTGTGTTTAATATATTTTTAATGTTAAAATTATCTAGTGATTGTGTTACAAATTTTCTCATCCAAAACTATTTGGATTGAGAATTTATGTATTAAAAATGTTTGTAATCATTTGTAAATGAATATAAGTGTTTGTTTGTGAGAAATTACGTCTTATTTTGCATTGAATTGAATTAGTTAAGATTGGTGAATCTTGAATAAAAGGATAGTTGAAAAGGAAGAAAATGGTTATTAAAGAGTTATGAGACCATGTAGGGATTGTTGACTTAGGCTGGGAGTGCATTTCACTTAAATTGAAAAAATTAAATTTTGTGCACTGGCGCCTAAGTGCCAAGACCCTGCGCTTAAGCATTGCCTAAATCGAGAGACGGGTGCCTAAGCGCTGAATCATTTGCGCTTAAGCGTCGATTCACAAAAATTGGTTCATGAACAGTGTTAAATGACGATTTGGTCCAAAAACACCATTACCAAACCTCGACTTCATTTTCAACCTCGGGCCATTCGTNGTTATTTTGCATTGAATTGAATTAGTTAAGATTGGTGAATCTTGAGTAAAAGGATAGTTGAAAAGGAAGAAAATGGTTATTAAAGAGTTATGAGACCATGTAGGGATTGTTGACTTAGGCTGGGAGTGCATTTCACTTAAATTAAAAAAATTAAATTTTGTGCACTGGCGCCTAAGTGCCAAGACCATGCGCTTAAGCATTGCTTAAATCGAGAGACGGGTGCCTAAGCGCTGAATCATTTGTGCTTAAGCGTCGATTCAAAAAAATTGGTTCATGAACATTGTTAAATGACGATTTGGTCCAAAAACACCATTACCAAACCTCGACTTCATTTTCAACCTCGGGCCATTCGTGATTTCTAAGCTAAGGCTCACCATATTTGAAGATTTCTTGGTAATTTGGAGCAAAAATTGTTAGATTTTATATATTTGAGGTAAGAGCTTCACTTCTATGTAAAAATTTTATATTTTTACCATGTATTTTGAGCACATTCATGAGCTACTTGAAAATCACTATTCATGGTGAAAATTTGAGAAATATTTATGGAAAATACATGGATTTGTTATTTTAAGCTTTGAGTTAAGTTTAGTGATTTAGAGTTGATTTTGGATTTTTTTTTTTTTTGAAATTTTATACATTTTTTTAGAAATTACACCAAGAATGAAGAGGAGCAAAGGAAAGGTTCAATTTGATTCAAGCAAGTTTGTCACTTTGAGAGCTCAGCATCGATGCAGTGATGCACTGCAATCGAGAAAGTTGATTCCTGAGCAATGTTTTAAAAGTTTGATAGGAGTTGTTGAAGATTTGATTGTTCACCGCTAGTGGGAGTGGTTTTGTTATTTTTCTGTCGTAGCAGTGATTTCTGTAGTGCGGGAGTTCTATGTGAATCTCCCTAAAGCTGAAGAAGGAGTTTTGGTGAGGTGGAAGATAGTGCCTTTTTTACCAAAGGTAATAAATCAATTTTATCATTTTCCCCTAAGCACTTTGTATTTTTATTCAAATTATAGTCCTACTGAGGAGGAGCTAGACAAGATTATTTCATTTTTGGCTGATGGAAGAGGGCTTTGGAAGCTTACAAATGAAAGATGAGTTAACTTTTCTACTTCAATGTAGGATGCCACTGCAAAGGCATGACACTATTTTATTTCTGCTCGTCTACTCCTGCAAATCATCTTAGTGAAGTGACCCGTGATCGAGCTACATTGAACTATTACATCCAGTAGTTCAAGCCCATCGACATTTGAGCTTTGATTCATGGAATTATTACCAGAACTGTCGTCACCGCTACTACTGCAGGTTTGGGATTTACATCCTTATTCTTTTCTTTATGCAAGCAGGCTGGAGTTAGATTTGACAGTTGGGAGGAGATCTTGCAACCTCTTAAACCCGTACCAGTGTGAATGTGATATCTTATTTACATCATTCCATTTTTGGCTGGATAGGAGGATTTTCTAGAAGTTCTGCTGCTTCTATATCACGAGCTTCTACTTTACATGCTTCTACATCGCGAGGTCAAACTTTTTGATCTGATTCTCAGTCACAGCTATTACAGAGGATTTTGGGCAATGTCAACCACACAACGAATAAGGTATTAAACTTAGAAAATTTTGCAGAGCATATGAATGGATATATGAAGAGAAATAGTGATTATGAGGGCGAATTTATCTTAGTTATGGAAAACCTCATGAGAGGTAACCAGGATGTTGTATTTCCTCAATACCTCAGATATACACCATACGACTTGCAACTACTTGGCATAGTGACAATAGTGATGCAGAGGATGAGGATGATTAGCTTGGATTTATAATTTGGTTGGATTTTTAGTTTGTTTGTTGTTGTGAACTTTTGATAGTGCAGTTGTTATGTACTTTTTGTTGTGTTTTCAGTTGTTATTGTTGAGACTCTTAGTTTTTGTTGTACTTTATTTAGTAGACAATACTGTGATGTATTTGTGTTTTTGTAAGTAGTTGTTATGTTTGATGGTAGTAATTGTGTTAAATGTATTATTTATTGTAGTTAGTTAGTTTGTACTCAACTTAATTNTTCTGTCGTCGCCACTACTACTGCAGGTTTGGGATTTACATCCTTATTCTTTTCTTTATGCGAGCAAGCTGGAGTTAGATTTGACAGTTGGGAGGAGATCTTGCAACCTCTTAAACCCATTACCAGTGTGAATGTAAAATGTTATTTACATCATTCCATTTTTGGCTGGATGGGAGGATTTTCTAGTAGTTCTGCTGCTTCTATATCACGAGCTTCTACTTTACATGCTTCTACATCGCGAGGTCAAACTTTTGGATCTGATTCTCAGTCACAGCTATTACAGAGGATTTTGGGCAATGTCAACCACACAGCGGATAAGGTATTAAACTTAGAAAATTTTGCAGAGCATATGAATGGATATATGAAGAGAAATAGTGATTATGAGGGTGAATTTATCTTAGCTATGGAAAACCTCATGAGAGGTAACCAGGATGTTATATTTCCTCAATACCTCAGATATCCACCATACGAACTTGCAACTACTTGGGGTAGTGACAATAGTGATGCAGAGGATGAGGATGATTAGCTTGGATCTATAATTTGGTTGAATTTTTAGTTTGTTTGTTGTTGTGAACTTTTGATAGTGCAGTTGTTATGTACTTTTTGTTGTGTTTTCAGTTGTTATTGTTGAGACTCTTAGTTTTTGTTATACTTTATTTAGTAGACAATACTGTGATGTATTTGTGTTTTTGTGAGTAGTTATTATGTTTGATGGTAGTAATTGTGTTAAATGTATTATTTATTGTAGTTAGTTAGTTTGTACTCAACTTAATTTTGGATCTTAGGAAGGTTTAGAATATAGTTAACTTTTTACTTAAAAGTTGTATGCTTAAAATTTTCAATTCAATACCAGATATTTTTCTTTATGTTTCATTCATGTATGTTTCGTATTGTGTTTGTTTGCTTTTATGTTATACTCCACTGTATAGAAGTTCAATGAATCTCTACATGTTAGGTCANCTACCAGATATTTTTCTTTATGTTGCATTCATGTATGTTTGGTATTGTGTTTGTTTGCTTTTATGTTATACTCCACTGTATAGAAGTTCAATGAATCTCTACATGTTAGGTCAATTAAAATTTGATCAATTTAATTTTTACTCCTGTTATTAATTTTTATACTTGCATATTTAGGATATGAAAATTTCCGCAAGCATGTTATTTCTAATTTTCACTCCTGCCAATATTTGTATATGATGCTAAAATGTTTGATTTTTATTAAAAATTCATGTTTGGGGGGGGGGGGNTACATGTTTATGTCTATTTTTGGGATATTGTGCTTTAATGAAAGGTATTTGTATTTTTTTCTTTCAGGTACAATCAAATGGATGAAAAATACTAAAAGGAGTGAAAGAAGTTCAAATTTAGAGCAAAAATGATGAAGATGCAAAATTGAACTGGGGCGCCTAAGCGTAAGAGGCTCGCACCTAAGCCCCAGGTACCCCGTGCTTAAGCGTCAGAAGTAGTTATTTGATGATTCATTGAATTCAGCCAAATTTTTTAAGAGGTGTTTGACCCTTAGTAAGAATGTGGGAAATAGCCAATGAAGATAAAAATTTAGTCAATTGGCTTTTAAAAGGAGGAACTTCTAGAAGATTCATNTTTTATGTCTATTTTTGGGATATTGTGCTTTAATGAAAGGTATTTGTGTTTTTTTCTTTCAGGTACAATCAAATGAATGAAAAATACTAAAAGGAGTGAAAGAAGTTCAAATTTAGAGCAAAAATGATGAAGGTGCAAAATTGAACTGGGGCGCCTAAGCGTAAGAGGTTCGCACCTAAGCCCCAGGTACCCCGTGCTTAAGCGTCAGAAGTAGTTATTTGATGATTCATTGAATTCAGCCAAATTTTTGAAGAGGTATTTGACCCTTAGTAAAAACGTGGGAAATAGCCAATGAAGATAAAAATTTAGTCAATTGGCTTTTAAAAGGAGGAACTTCTAGAAGATTCATTGAATGGAGACACAGTTTGAAGAGACACAAATGCGCCTTTTTGGATTTTTATTAAAGAAAACTTTGATCATCAAGAGAGGAGGCCAGCCATTAGAGCCATCATTCATCCAAGTCGTTGTCGCCGCCGCCGGCCACTTTCTTTTTATTTTGAGTGTTAGTTTTGTATTGTGAGTGAAGGAAGAGAATTCAAAGGAACTTCAAGATATTGGTGGAGAGGAATTGAGATAAGTATTTATCTTTGTGACTACACTTGATTTTAATTTAGATTTCTTGTTTGTGAGCATGATTTCTACTTTTAAACTCATGTGTGGTTGTGTTTTCCCCANTGAAGGAAGAGAATTCAAAAGAACTTCAAGATATTGGTGGAGAGGAATTGAGATAAGTATTTATCTTTGTGACTACACTTAATTTTAATTTAGATTTCTTGTTTGTGAGCATGATTTCTACTTTTAAACTCATGTGTGGTTGTGTTTTCCCCANATTTAGAAAAGAGTAAGAGAATTTAGTTAAAATTTATAGAAAAAAGAAAAACATAAAGTTAAAAGGTTTTGGTGTGGAAAAGGCTAAATATAGTGTAACTATCTTTAGTAGGGAAATTGTATTTTTGAAAAATATAGAAGATTTAAAGTTTTATTTTTAAAAATTAAATATCTATTATTGAAAGTAATTTTTAAAAACTATTATTAAGTTTTTATGTGAAAGAAAAATATCAAGTCCTTGCTTTAGGAAAGGAAGAGTGGGATTCAAAATCATTAAAGGTCTATCCAGATACAGTAATCCTTGCCTGAGAAAAAGAAAAAGAAAAAAAAAAGGAAAAAAGAAAGAAAAAAAAGAGAAAAAAAAAAGAAAAAGAAAGAAAGAAAGAAAAATTGAGAAAGGGAGGAGAAGCTTGAGGATTAATGTCTAATCAAAAATTGGTTTCACATCACATCNTGCTGAATATAGTGTAACTATCTTTAGTAGGGAAATTGTATTTTTGAAAAAATTGTATTTTTGAAAAATATAGAAGATTTAAAGTTTTACTTTTAAAAATTAAATATCTATTATTGAAAGTAATTTTTAAAAACTATTATTAAGTTTTTAAGTGAAAGAAAAATATCAAGTCCTTGCTTTAGGAAAGGAAGAGTGGGATTCAAAATCATTAAAGGTCTATCCAGATACAGTAATCCTTGCCTGAGAAAAAGAAAAAGAAAGAAAAAAAAAGAAAAAAGAAAGAAAAAAAAGAGAAAAAAAAAAGAAAAAGAAAAAGAAAGAAAGAAAGAAAAAGAATAAGAAAAGAAAAATTGAGAAAGGGAGGAGAAGCTTGAGGATTAATGTCTAATCAAAAATTGGTTTCACATCACATCTTTTTAAAGTATAAGACTTGAGAAACTCTTAAGCTTAAGGATATAATATAGTAAGTAAAATTATGCTTAATAAAAATTTTTATGTGGAGAAGATAAAATACCTAAACTCTATATTTGGAGAATCTACAATATTTCTAAATTATAAAAACTCATATTTTCATATTTCTAAACATTAAAAATTTCTAAACTCTAAGTTGGTCTCATTTATTATTATTTTTTCTAAATTGGACTACTATATTTCTACTTCAAAATTTTAGTAACTCCTAAAGAA
>JXCR01006649.1:413574-455317 GCA_002079205.1 Phalaenopsis hybrid cultivar
ATTCGGGGCTTAATCAAAAAGTCTTATATTACTTAATAATGATACGTATACTTGCGTAGTATTTCATAATTAAATATTATAACTGTATTCTTCTTTGCTTCATAGTGGAAATATTGCCTAGTGTTTGTCTTGGATCAAGTTTTTGGCCTTGTGGGAAAATATGAATCATTATTAAGAAAATTAAGTATATAATCACATACATCACAATAAACATCTATATAGAAAATTGGGATCAGTCGGGACTAATTATTATGGTAAGAGTTTATCCAAATTAAGCTGTTGATATTGAAGATCCTAAGATTGGATGAATAATCAAGGTAAATGGACATAGGTTAAAAGCATATATAAGTTAAAATAGTCCTACATATGAGGAGATCTTAATTTTGGGTTTACCAGATTAAAACATTGGATATGTCAGGCTGATGACGTTAAACTAAGCGCTTTGTGGGAGGCAACCCATAGTTATTGGTGTGGTTGATTTGTTATTGTTGTTGTGATGAATTTTTTATGTAATTTGGAGTCTTACATGATTATGTTGGCACAAAAAATATTATATTAATGGAATTAAAGATGAGACAAAAGAAATTCAGAATTTGAAAAAGGTGTACTGCCTCTATAGCACCGGATTTGGTTCTATAGTGCCACAATTCAAGTAACTTACTTTGAACAGCCAAAATTTAGTTTTTTTCCCTCTTTTTCTCTAAAAAATAGCCTATGATGGGAATGGAAGCATCTCTTTGACTTTTCTAAGAAANGCCGGATTTGGTTCTATAGTGCCACAATTCGAGTAACTTACTTTGAACCGCCAAAATTTAGTTTTTTCCCTCTTTTTCTCTAAAAAATAGCCTATGATGGGAATGGAAGCATCTCTTTGACTTTTCTAAGAAATTTGGAGAGATTAGAGAGTAAAGAAGTAATTTCTACTATAGAGATTTTGGAGAGCAATGAAAATGGAAGATTTGAAGACAATAAGATGATGCATAAGGATGCTCAGACTTATTTCAATGGATTTTTTACATTGATTTTGGAGCGATTTATTGATAAACTTTGGAAGATTGAAGGTGAGGTCTCTCGATTGAATACCAAGTATGAAAACTTATTCCATCTATTTGAGAATTTAGATTGGCAGTTGAAACTTCAATTCAATAATTTGGCAAGTTTTCAAGACTATCAAGTTACCATATATAGCATCAACATATGGATTGATTATAGGATGTCTTCAAAATTTCCTCGTGCATCTTTCTATCATGCTTAAAACCATAACTACTTGGAGGGTCAATAGGATGGTGACACCATTCTTCAGAACTGCTCATAAATGANATCTCTCGATTGAATACCAAGTATGAAAACTTGTTCCATCTATTTGAGAATTTAGATTGGCAGTTGAAACTTCAATTCAATAATTTAGCAAGTTTTCAAGACTATCAAGTTACCATATATAGCGTCAACATATGGATTGATGATAGGATGTCTTCAAATTTTCCTCGTGCATCTTTCTATTATGCTTAAAACCATAACTACTTGGAGGGTCAATAGGATGGTGACACCATTCTTCAGAACTGCTCATAAATGAATCCTTTTATAAATATATGTGTTAGTAACTAGTTCTTCTGTGTAGTGTGTCGATGTTGTCATTATTAAGGCTTTAGTACTTCTAGATTTAGTGTTTTTATTGTATTGATATGTTACAATGACTTTATTGTGTCATTTGTATTAAATATATTATTAAAATAAGAAAACCAATTCTATGTTGCTGAAAAAAAAGGCTTTATGTGTTTGAAATGATGGATTGGATTATTGAATACTTAGACTTTGGAATGATGTAGAACCAACAAAAGGCCATTAGGAAAGAAAATTTAGACTTTAAAAATCTTATATGTCCAGTTCTTTGTCACAATATAAAAAATTATAAAATTATGGATGGGTTTGAATGGTGTTATAGCGTTGAATTAACCCGAGAGCAATTTACAAAACTTGGATTGCCGGTTTACTCCATTTTTAACCTTGTTTTGTCTCCTTCCTCCATTATTTTACATTTTGCTCTTGGAGTTAGGATATTAAACTCTAGATTTCATCATCTTTGGGTCAGATATTAATCTCGGCTTTGGAAATTTTTTATTTCTTCCACATTATGGGTTTGACTGAAAAATCTTAAAATTTGAAATGGTGATAAATCCATGAGTGAATGATTATTTAGTTTAGAATGTGTTTGTTGGAGCCTAAAAATCATATATTTGAGCTTTATTGGTTCTTTAATTGGAATTTTTAGAGATTTATCATGGCTCCTAAAATGAAGAGAGGAAAAAGAAAGGGAGTATTTGATTCTGATAAATTTACCAGTATGAAAGCCTAGGACAGATACAGTGAACTGCAATCTAAGAAATTGATTGCAGAATGAAGTTTTCTTTGTCCTGGCAGAATGATTGAATGTGTGATTGCAGAGCGACAGTGGGAGACCTTTTGTTATTTCACTGTCGTCGCTATGATTTCTGTTGTTCGAGAATTTTATGTAAATTTGCCAGATGAATCNAAAAAGGCCATTAGGACCGAAAATTTAGACTTTAAAAATCTTATATTTCCAGTTCTTTGTCACAATATAAAAATTATAAAATTATGGATGGGTTTGAATGGTGCTATAGCGTTGAACCAACCCGAGAGCAATTTACAAAACTTGGATTGTCGGTTTACTCCATTTTTAACCTTGTTTTGTCGCCTTCCTCCATTATTTCACATTTAGCTCCCTAATGTATGGATTTGTGCTTGATTAGCTTGGAGTTAGGATATTAAACTCTAGATTTCATCATCTTTGGGTCAGATATTAATCTCGGCTTTGGAAATTTTTTATTTCTTCAACATTATGGGTTTGACCGAAAAATCTTAAAATTTGAAATGGTGATAAATCCATGGGTGAATGATTATTTAGTTTAGAATGTGTTTGTTGGAGCCTAAAAATCTTATATTTGAGCTTTATTGGTTCTTTTATTGGAATTTTGATAGATTTATCATGGCTCCTAAAATGAAGAGAGGAAAAAGGAAGGGAGTATTTGATTCTGATAAATTTACCAGTATGAAAGCCTAGGACAGATACAGTGAACTGCAATCTAAGAAATTGATTGCAGAATGACGTTTTCTTTGTCCTGGCAGAATGATTGAATGTGTGATTGCAGAGCGACAGTGGGAGAGCTTTTGTTATTTCACTGTCGTCGCTATGATTTCTGTTGTTCGAGAATTTTATGTAAATTTGCCAGATGAATTTGATGATTTGCTTTATGTGATAGGGTAGTTTCTGGACATTAGTTATGTTCAGATCAATCATATTGACAAGCTACATAGTGTCCCTACCTTTTATTCTGAGTTTCATCCTACTGACGATGAGCTGGATAAGATTATGGGATTTTTAATTAATGGTAATGGAGTTTGGAAGATTAAGAATTGATGTAGGGTAAACTTTTACTTCTCGGAGCTTAATGTTTATTCTCGTGCATGGCACTATTTTATTTTTGGTAGATTGCTTCCTAATAATTACTTTAGTGAGGTAACTCGAGAAAGAGCTACATTGAATTATTACATTCAAATGAACTAACAAATTGACATTAGCCCTTTGATTTACAAGAACATGTTTATTTCTTCAAGAGGAACTACTAGAGGTATGGGTTATCCTGCTTTTATTACTACCATGTGTGTTGAATCAGGAGTGAAATATGAGACTTGGGAAGAAGGTTTATTCTCTCATAAACTTATTGAGGAAAAAAATTTAGAGATGTTTGGAAAGTATGTTGGAGTACGATCTATAAGTAGCCTTCCACTTTAGCTTCAGCTTCAACTTATAGACCTTCTACTTCTGGTACTACTTCACTTTATACTGTAATGGAGCAATTATTTCTCCAACAAGGAGATATAATCTCCCCAATGAATCCTATACAGTGTCACACTGGGGATCTATTTTAACAACGTCATTGCATATTGGTGGTATTCTGTTAATCTTGGTTTCAGAATCTTGTATTGTACGACAACTTGCTGAATTACGAGTTGTGAATCACCATAGATGGAAATTTTTGCTATGTCCATTGTTATTATCAGCTCCAATTCAGTGATCAAAGCTTCATACTCTGCCTCATTATTGGTGCACGGCTCTGTCAGGTGGTAAAAAAATCTTAACATTCCTTAATCCGGTGTGATGAAAATCAAACCAATCTCCACTTTGCCTAGTATGACTATATGTAACCCTTTATCCTTTGTGGATGACAAAGCTCCATCAAAATACATTTCCCAACGTCTGACACTAGATAGCTCCACTTATTGTATATGCTCATCTAGTAACTCAGCATCGAGAGGGACCCAGCTAGAAGTGGATGCGCAGCAAGAAAATCTGCTAAAATTTGCTCTTTGATAGTGCGAAGGGGTACAAAAGTTATATCTAATTGCAATAAAATTATCAACCACCTTGTTACACATTCAAAAATTGTTGGTCAAGTCATCAAATAATGTAATAGATTAACTTTCAAAATAAGGGTGACCTTATGAGAAAGCATGTAATGTCTGAACTTCTGGGCGGTGAAAATCAAAGCTAAGACAATGCTTCTAAATTTGAGGACACTTTACCTCCATCAGTATTAGATGTGGACTCAAAGATTAGAGTGTGTTTTCCTTACCCTCATCATTGACCTAAGCCAACAGGGCTCTGAGAGAGTTGTCTAAGGCCACAGTATAAAGCATCAAAGGTTTTCCTGGGATAGGGGCTGCCAAAACAACAGGTGTCGTTAAGTATTGATTAGTATCCTCAAAGGCCCATTGAAAATTCTCTTCCCAAAAAAAATTTGGTGTCTTTTTTAATTAATGTCGAGAAGGGTTGACACTTATCTTATATATTAGATATAGAGCATCTTAGGTATGCCAATTTATCTTGAAAAGATCGTATTTCTAAGATAATTTTAATCTTATCTGGGTCAATCTCAATTCCCTGATGGCGAACAATGAATCCTAGAAATTTCTCAGAGATAATGTCAAAGGCGCACTTTAAGAGATTTATCTTAAAATTATATTGTCGTAATCGTTTGAACATGATCCTCAAATCAAACAAGTAGTATATTCGTTGCTTGCTTTTGATGACCAAATTATCCAAGTAGCACTCCACCTGATTGTGGATGAGGTCATCAAAAATCTTTGTTATAGCTCGTTGGTATGTTGCTCCAGGGTTCTTCTATCCATATGGCATCATTGTGTAGCAAAAGATCCCGATTAGTGTTTTAAAGATTGTAAGCGCTGCTGACACACCTAAAAATTACCTAATTTTTCATATATATTTTATGCTCAATTTTAATGATTTTTAATGATATTACACTTTAATGGAAGGTATTTTGCATATTTTTTATTTTAGGTAAAAGAAATAAATTTTTGAGAAAATGAAGCAAAAATAGTGCAATTTGGAGTAAAAATGAGCAAGAAAGAAAATTCTGACTTAGCACATTTTGATGTCTTTCTATGCTTAATATACTTTACATTTCTCAATGTTTTTGAATGAAAGTATACTTTAATTAAAGGTTGTTTTCATGCTTATTTTGTAGGAAAATCTGTTAAGAGTGAAACATAGCTAAAACGGGGCAAAACGGAGCTGAAACAAAGCCAAACGAAGAAAAAAGGTGGAGTTGTTGTATAGTGGCGCATGATGCACCAAACCGGTGCATGATGCATCACAATCCAGAGAACTAGCGCATGATGTGCCAGAGACGACTTTTGGCATATTAAGGCGGTTTGGGATGAATTTTGGGTGAATTGTCAAAGGGACACTTATTCTAAACACCCCTTGGAGTGATTCAATGCATTTGGACACTTTGAAAGGTTCTTTTATGAATGAATATGTCTCTTGGATCAATGGAAATGTCTTTTGAATTGAAAAAAGTTGACTTTTGGATAAAATTTTGAAGGGAATTTTGAATTATTTTTGGAGGGAGGCAGCCTTTTATAAAAGAGAAGGAAGTCTAGCACATGAAGAGGAGTTTTGTGGGCGTGAGTCTTGTGTGTGTGTGTGTGTGTGTGGCGTGAGAGTGAAAGGAAGGGCTTGGAAATTTTCTTCAAGGATTGTAAGAGGAGGGGGAAGGTGTCAGATTTCTTCTTCATTACATTTCTAAGAGAGAATTGAGAGTACTTTTAAAGAGGGAAAGTGCTTGAAGAGAACTTCTGGGGATTTACTTGGGAAAGAATATGAGATAAGTTGTGTTCTTTTCTTTCTTTATTTTGTAAACTTGATTTTATATATGAAATTCATGTTTTTCTTATCCTTCTCATGAATTCTGAGTAGTCTTCTTTATCCTTCTTCCTACTTTGAGATATGTTTTTGTGAAGAATTGATTTTGTTTTATGTAATTTTAATTGTCAATAATTTTTTATGATTCAAACTCTAATCTTCCTTTACTTTTTTGATATAATCAATTTAAATGTTAAAATATGTTGAGAAACATATGTTCTGAAAGGGCTATGATTTCTACAACATCGGGAGAATCACATTTGATTTCATGGGAGAGTATGTCATCCATAAAATTGAGTACAAATAAATAGGAAAATATACTTTGTTGAATGTAGAATTGAAGATTTTAAGGTGATAGATTAAAATCTTCAATTTGTTCCAGTTGACTGAAAACTGATGGGAGATTGTTAGCCCTCAGGTGAGGGAATAGTTAGAGCTCTAGAGTGGCAGCCGGTATCCTTCCAGCCTAACCACGAAAGTANTTTTATCCTTCTTCCTACTTTGAGATATGTTTTTGTGAAAAATTGATTTTGTTTTATGCAATTTTAATTGTCAATAATTTTTTATGATTCAAACTCTAATCTTCATTTAATTTTTTGATATAATCAATTTAAATGTTAAAATGTGTTGAGAAACATATGTTCTGAAAGGGCTATGATTTCTACAACATCGGGAGAATCACATTTGATTTCATGGGAGAGCATGTCATCCATAGAATTGAGTACAAATAAATACGAAAATATACTTTGTTGAATGTAGAATTGAATATTTTAAGGTGATAGACTAAAATATTCAATTTGTTCCAGTTGACTGAAAACTGATGGGAGATTGTTAGCCCTCAGGTGAGGGAGTAGTTAGAGCTCTAGAGTGGCAACCGGTATCCTTCCAGCCTAAACACGAAAGTAGGGACCAAACTCTAGATTAGTCAATGTTCTTTATAGCACTTGGAAGAAGGTAAATAATAAGATTGCTCCTATTTGGCACAAAATAAATTTTATATATTTTTAAATGATTTTAATTTTTTCACAATCCATATACTCATTGTAAAGGGGAAGGAGGCTTTCTTAAATTTGAACTCTTTGTCATAAAACTTTGTTTAGTCCTACTAAATTTAATTTTAAAGTTTAGTAAATAGTTTAGTAAATTTAGTTCTTTTAGTTACATTTATATTAGCATCCATTAAACTCATTTTAATTTGTCTTTCTTACTTTAATTTTTATAGTTTGAATATTGTGATTTATGTTATCATNGTAAATTTGAACTCTTTGTCATAAAACTTTGTTTAGTCCTAGTAAATTTAATTTTAAAGTTTATTAAATAGTTTAGTAAATTTAGTTCTTTTAGTTACATTTATATTAGCATTCATTAAACTCATTTTAATTTGTCTTTCTTACTTTAATTTTTATAGTTTGAATATTGTGATTTATGTTATCATCATAAGAATTTCCATTTTCCAAATTAAGACTTCATAGTGGTAGACTAGAATTAGCCTAAAGCATTTCTTACTGCTCTTCTCTGTGGGATCGATACAGGGGTTTTTAAAGAAAGCCCTATATTACTTGAAGGATACGTGCACTTGCGTAGAACCACTAGTGTGTGAACTATTTTATATATTTTATATAACATTTTGATTTTGTACATTAACTACTTAATATAAATTGGGTCAAGTTATTGGCCATATTTTTTAAAATTAAATTGCTGCGTAATTTCGAGACGGGTAAAGTTTTTTGCAATGTACCGAGGATTTAAATTGACATAAAACACGCAGAAAAACAACACATACTAGGGGCGCATCAACTACATTTTTTGGATCCATCTTAATTTGATTGTATCCAACAATCCATCTATGAAAGAGAAAATCACATGTGTTGACCCGATGTCCACCATTAACTCTGGTATCGGCAGTGAAAACTCATCCTTTAGACAAGCTTCTTGAAGCCGANCGCGTAATTTCGAGACGGGTAAAGTTTTTTGCAATGTACCGAGGATTTAAATTGACTTAAAACACGCAAAAAAACAACACATACTAGGGGCGCATCAACTACATTTTCTGGATCCATCATAATTTGATTGTATCCAACAATCCATCCATGAAAGAGAAAATCACATCTGTCGACCCGATGTCCACCATTAACTCTGGTATCGGCAGTGAAAACTCATCCTTTAGACAAGCTTCTTGAAGCCGACACATACTTAAATTTATCCATTCTTTTTCTTAACTAGCACAATGTTGGCTAACCATGTGGGATATTGCTCTTCTCACACAAAGTTAGCGTTTATTAATTTCTTCACCTCAAAAATGACTTGTTGTTCTATTTAGAGACGCATTGTTCTAGAAGCTTATTTTGCTGGAGTCATACCCTTGTTTACTCCAAATCTATGAACTGCGACTTCTGAGGATAATCCTAGCATTTCATCATAGCTCCAAGAGAAGCAATCCTTGAATTCCAACAGTAATTTGATCAAATCTGTAGACTCTTCCTCGCTGAGTAGGAAACATATGAAGGTAGGTCGAGGCTGCTCCTCAGTCCTGAGGTTAAATTCCTACAATTCATCAACTGTCAACTTAATTTCCTCTTCAAACATAAGCAGAGCATTATCTATCGGAGATTCTTCAAAGTCATCCACCAAATCAGGGCAATCCTCTTCTAATTCCCTAATAACATCCATGCAAAATTCTGAATCATCGATTGATCTTATCCTACCAAATCTAAGACCCTCTTTCGAGTTGAGAGTCAGACCTTTAACATTCCATAACTTCTCAAAAAGCTATAGACTATATTTTAGCATTTTCTTCGGCACACAACCCTATTGAATTAATTTTTGTACACGAGGAGAAAAGTATCCAAATGGTAATTCCATCAATTCATCAGAATCATCCTCTTTCAAATTTACATGAGTTTCAAAACTAGCAAGAGGAGAAGCACGGTAAAATTTGATCAATTTCAAACCAACACCCTAGACTTCTTTGACCTCTAGACTCTCAATCTTCTGAGGGTGGATTGCAGTTAAGGTCATGGGTGCACGTAGTGGTTGATCCGATCATAAATTGACTTATATTCACTTTTCTCCACATCTTTCAAAGAGATCTCAAATTGTGGTTTCTGCTATTTTATTATCATCATCTCTTCATTGGACTTATCTTTATCGGAACTCTCTTCCATGTCGATGCTGATGGTCGGCTTTGTTCGTCTAACAATCCTGTTGGTTTTTCCTTTGCTACGTCTCCGGCCTTGATCTCGGATGCGTGATCTAAAAGAACCTCCGCCAACTTGTTGCAAAGGAGTGAGAAGGCCTATTTATCTGACTATGCTGAGTAGAGGCTTTCGATTGGGTTCTGATGGTGTCATTTTGGTCAAACTTGAATTGGTTGGCTGCTCTGATCTAACTTTTGACTAAAAATCTCTAAATGAGGAGCTTTTGTCTCTAGAATGAGACTAGGTTGTCAAGAAAATAATGAATCATTATAATCTGATAGGTAGCTCGCCACTTGATAAAAGGTCATTCAAAGTGTTTGTGGAGTATATCGTGGTAAAATCCTTGACCTGTTGATGAAGAGTCTCAAAGGCTCGTATAAGATGGTTGGCGATATTGGGGTGAGAGTTGGGTTGATATCTTCTCTCAACTTCACATATCTTGGCCTTAGGTTTGAACTGCCTACACTCGGTTGGCTTTGGATTCTGATCTAAGGGATTTTCACTTGGTCAATTAAGTCATCTAATCGTCAGATGATAGGACTTCTAGTCTTCCTTTTGTGGGCTCCTCTAGATGTACTTTTCTGTCTTTAGTCCATTGTATTTCCTCAAGATTCGTTCTTACATGTATTCATAAACAAACAATTCTTATGTATTTATATATCTCACACCTAAACTTTTATATTTATCATATATCACTCAGATATTTAGTGTCACATCAAAGATAATACCATTACAGTTTTTTAAAGGTGCGTTGATCTTTTCCATACATAAATTTTAAAAATCGAAGTGTTATATATACATTTAAGATATATAAATACATAAGATTTATGTGCTACATATGTAAATTTCCTTATGCATATTCCTAGGAGTGTAGTTGGATCCTTCAGTCTTCAAGCTCGATAAAACATCAACTTACACGTGTTTCAACATAAAAGCTCGTATAAATCCAAATGAATCTATTAAAAATCAATTAGGAATTTTCTCCTCACTTAGGGTCTGTTTGGGGCAGCTGTAGATTATTTATGATCTGCTGATAAGCAAATTATTTTGATAATCTGAAAATTAGCAGATTATTAGGAAAAGCTGACATGTTGTTTGTGACAGCTTATTCAAAATAGCCTACTAGGAGTTGTTGGATAAATAACAATCCTGCCCCTGTTTGGTAAAGCTATTTGCAGTAAAACTGTATGGGGAAAATAATAGATAGATCAAAAGCCTCAAACTACTACAGATCAATTTATAAAAATAAAAATACAGTGCTCAATATTTCCTAAGTATCAAAAGAAATAAAATAAAAAGAAATACATATACAAGTAAAAATAAAAATATTAAAATATTCAATTTAAAACTCTGACATCGTCTGTCCTCAACGCCACTGTCCTCTTGTGAAACCATTGTACAATGATCACTGTCGGCAGAAGAGCATGTCAAAATGTCTGGCCAAAGAAAGAAACCAAATCATGCTGAAACACCCCTTTAACAACCGTAGAATTGTCTCCCACTAGTATGAGGCTGGCGTGACATGAGTAAGGGAGCTGGTAGTCCATATTAACACAACACAACTTGGGAGGTACCTGAAATCCTAGAGTTCATGCTTCTACTGAGATAAAACAACAAAAAAAACATTTGCTAGATCATAAAATTAAATATATAACAAAAATAGAACCGAAAAAAAAGAAAATCACAGAAATCCTTATTATAACCATAATATTCAAACTCATTTTACAATCAAATACATAAGAAATAAACCTAGAGTCTAATACATAAAGAAACAAGGCTGAATCAACATCCTGAAATAGCATCTGTGACAGACTCCCTCAAAGCAGTCATCTCGGCGACACCTTCACCGTCCAGAGTTTCAAATTCATTCGACTCGATATCATCCTCAGGTAATGATCGGCTAACCAGATATTCTGAAGGTTCTGGAGTGACATGTAGCTGATCATCATCAGCCAAAGAGAAGTCTGTATCTGATTGAGAGGGATGTCTTCGGATGAAGTTGTGAAGTGTCATAATGGCCACCACACTATGCATCTGTTTGAAAATGGATACGACAACATATCACATAGGATGACCCATTTCTTCTTCAACACCTCAATTTTTTTTTCAATTACCCCACATAAGGACGAGTGACGTTTGTTGAACATTTCTTTTTTGACATGAATCGTGCTACTTGCTCTCTCAAAATCAGGAATATGGTATATGGTGTTCGAATAGGGCTTCAGGTAGCCCCTCTGCATCGGATATCTTGCATCAACTAGATAATATTTCCCTTTTATGAAAGACAATATTAATGACAAATAGTACATATAAGTTGCAGATTCAAATAGCTAAACACACCAGGAGGCGGATGTGGGAAACACTGTGTTTTATTCCTTGTTGCATAGAAAAAAAAAACGATTGTCATGTGCACTTTCTTCACATTCCACCATTACAAATGTGAAGCACATATTGAAATCACATACTACCATGACATTATGGGTGGTTGAACCACACCAACCAATGTACACCACTTTTTAGTGGCTTGATATTCTGGCATTTACGTGTGTACCGTCGATTGTCGCAATGCAGTTTTATTTTCCATTTGTTAGAAACACATTACATTTTGAAGCTAACATGATGTGTTAATAAAATTTACCTTGAAATATGGCATGTAACGGGGATCATTTGCAATTTTTTTCAGGAATAGTTGCTGACAATGGATCCTCTGGTTTAATTATTTGTGACGCTAAGCCCACAAGTGCCTGTATACATTTGGAGAAGTATCGACTAATTGTTTTTGAGGAATGTTGAAACCGCTCCATAGGTCATCTATCTGATTCATTCTGTGAGAAAATATATCATGTTATAGCCAACAACTCTATAGTCGTCATTTTAGATGAACCATGGAGGTCGTGGTTATGACATAACTCATGAAGGAGATCCATAAAAGTGGGTGTAGTCATTCGAAAAAAATTGTTGAACCTTATCGGATGTCCAACAAGCATTTCACCGACCCTTTTTTCCCCAACATAAGAGGATGTCATGCGTGGTATTTGTCTAGTGCTGATGTGGTAGTATTCCAATAATAATGTCACAACAGCTGTAGCCCATGCCATTCTTTTACGACGTTCTTGTTGTGGATCCATCCTGAAAGGAGAAATGTATTACGACAAGCAATGAAAGACAAATGTAATAGAAATAACATCGAGTACTGTAAAGCATCAGATAAGAAAATTCTTAAAAGTGCTTAAATAAAATTACATAAGAGAAAAATCTAGTAACTGCATATATAAAGCAGACTCATTGTTCTACTAAAACACTCAAATATTCAATGCACAGCTCAAGCTGCAGCACCATGAACATTTTCCTACAAGTAGGTTCTTCAAGTTTTTTAACACATTTTGCATAAAAGCGCATATCAGCAACTACATCTTGAATAGAATCCAAAATGGCAACACAATCTAAGATGGTGTTGTCAGGGGTGGAGATGCAAAAGCAGCAATCAATTGATTGAATGAGCTTTTTACGAAAATGTCATTTTCTTTCTTCTTCTAGCCAAGCCCAGGCCTCTTGGACAGGGAACTGGACTCCATCTCCTTTTGGTTAACACAAAGCCCTTCTTCATCTGCTATAACATGTTCTGGTCGCAAGTCATCTAGTATTCCTGAAAAGCCCAACTCGCTTGGGTTGAAAGCATGCTTTTCCATCACGATAACACACTTAAACATGATGTCATGTTTTTCTTTGAACTTCGGCTCAATTTCTCTCTACCTATATTTTTGGTTGTTGGCATGGCATGTATCATTGAATGGAAGGAGATGGGTTAGTAATAACCAAAAGAAACGATAATATATAAAATGAGAGTGTATTTATTACCTTTAATGTTTCAACCCACCATTCATCTAGAGCATCGATTGTTCTCTTAATGGGATCTCAACCTAACCCGGTAGATCCACGTTTGAGCTCCTTCTAAATTTTCCACTCTTTCTTCAACTGATCCTATTTATTTTGGAATTTCAACCTGTCGTAATCCCTTCTCGTCAATTATTTGAACCTTTTTGCAATATTTTGTCAACCTTCCTTATTGAAATACGTGGTTGGCCTATTTCCGATTTCAATTTTTGTAATACATAGATTGCAAAAATATTTGTTACTTCCTTATTCCACATAGCTGACGGACCACTTTCATTCGTCTTAGTCATATTGAAACTATATGAAAATTTTTTGGTTAAATAGAGGAAGTTAACATATATTATCGTCACATCTAAGCTAACACGCATTAAAAAATCTCATATATGCATATATCTAGAAGACATATCTACTTAGCATGATGATATTCAAGGAATCGAAAACATTGAACAAGTAATTGCAAAGCAATTGTAACAATATTCTATTAAAAATGATGCCATTTGAAATGCACATTATGATATGCATGATATACACCCAGATTATGACACGCATCATTTGAAAAGCACATTTGATATGCATCATGAACAAAGGAACTTAAAAATAATGCCATTTGGAACTATATTGATTGTTCGCTTAAAAATGTTGTCAATTGAAACAATATTCTATTAGAAAGAGTATTTATCATACCCAAGAAGCCTTTGTGATTCTCTCCCATGATGTCATTTGAAATGCACAAGAAACCCTATTATAAATAAAGCTTTATATGTTGAGGAAAGCCTGTTAAAAATGAAGCGCCATCATATACATAACCAAAATCAAGGAGACAGGAACAGCTGCAACCTTAACTGCTCCTTAACCAGTTTGATATGCTCCTTAACTCATGAATAGCATTTGAAATTCAAATTCTGAAATAAAACGAGCATTATACCTCCTGAAAACATTAAAACGACAAGGTTACATGTATCATAGCTATTTATTGGCAAAAATCATAGCTCAAACACCATACTGAACATCTGTGATTCTCCCCCAACTTTGCATCCCCACAATTTCACTTGAAAAAATGATTCTGAAAATGAAATCGAGAGAAGGGTGATAGAAAACAACAATGAGTACCACTATTCTCTAAATATAATGTACAGAGTGGCTGAAAATAACTGCTCAGCCACCTGTTCTTCTGAAAGCTCACCATGAAATGGAAACATAGCATAGATATGTAAATAGACCATTGATATGTAAATATTTCATATATATGTAAATAGAACCTAGATATGTATATGGAAAAAAAATTCAATATTAAATAATAATATTGTGTTATGATATTGCAAGCTCATCAAGATATTGCATGCTTAATAGAACACCCTCAAATCCCCCAATTGAAATACAAAGTGTTCCTTCAGTAGTTTATGAAGTGCTTCTTCAAGGTACCATTAAAACCAATTCAATGTTAAAGCTCACCTTACTAACACAAGTGTCGAGTAAAGTTCTATATAGCTGCCTAAAATTATCTCATTTCATGTCACCATTAGAAGTGAAATGCCAATAGATCACCTCACTAACAAAATATATAAATTATTTCGTGCCACTATTT
Organism: Phalaenopsis hybrid cultivar; assembly: GCA_002079205.1. Classification (NCBI taxonomy): domain Eukaryota; kingdom Viridiplantae; phylum Streptophyta; class Magnoliopsida; order Asparagales; family Orchidaceae; genus Phalaenopsis; species Phalaenopsis hybrid cultivar. The sequence goes on from JXCR01006649.1 coordinate 428,495, forward strand.
CATCTCATTTCATGTCATCATTAGATGTGGAATGCCAACATATCATCTCACCAAAAGTCTTAAATTATTTCCAAACAAGATCCCTAGCATCTACAATATTCCATGGAATACAGTAACAGTTGAATGCCAACAGAATGAAGCTCGCAGGGGCAAAACATTAAAGGATGTCAATATTAAAAAACCCCTAATACCCCATCATGATATCAATGAAATGTATGATACAGCTAAGAAATATCAAATAGCATCAAGGAATGCTCTTAAAACTCTAAGCATGATCCTCATAAAGACCATTATATATTCACTGCAAAGTAAATTTTTGCTCTAGTCCAAGTGAAAGGATTACCATGGAATTCTTCATTGCTAAATTTCACAGAATTCTGGCATGCACAAGTTCAGGAGAGCCAGACAAAATCAACATAACTATTCTTTTTATATATATCAAATGCTTCCTCATCAACTCCAAAATGGCCCAAGCAGCAGCTGAAAGTAAAAACTTCCAGTACATATACCAACATTCCCGAGCGTCCAACATAATGACAAATTGTTAATGTTCAAAGTATGATAAAGCAATTTGCTTTATAGTAGTTATACCAACATTCCAGGCAAACTAATGAAAACTCACTAAACAAATTCATAAATCTTGGCTCAAATTATAGAAAACTGTTTGCTTGGAACTCCACCTCCAAAATAAAAACATGCAGAGAAATCGGAGTTGCCCTCTTTCCACAAATCGCAGCTAGGCGATACAAACAAACCTTAAAAAATTCATTTATCTCAGCAAAAATTTAAAAAAAAATTATTGCTTAGAACTCCAACTCTTAAAAAAACCAGCAGAGAAATGGAACTTTTCTTTCTAAGGATCGCAACTAGGCAAAACATACCTCATATGAGAAGTGTCGATCTCCGCTAGGGTGAAGAAGCGAAAAGAAAAAAACAGGTAGGGAGAGGGTGAGGGACAACAGAGGGCACCTCCGAAATTCCTAGGGCAATGCTGGTGGCGAACACAGGACGCGGGAACTAACCCGCGTCTAAGCCTATTAAGAATTTTCGGACGCAAATGCAGTAGTGGCACCAAAACGATGTGCAAACGTTGTTTTCGCCACCACACCCCAATAAGCTGCACTAAACATACCCTTAATTTTGTGCACTCCTTACGTTTCATATCGAAGTTCCACCACCGCCAAAGGGCGCCCGTCCTGTCTTTCTAACACACGAAATTCTTAGCTTTAGACATAGTAGGATTTTGCATTGTTATTGTAACCCATCACAAAAAGAACTGCTTGGTCTCAATATATTTTTATTTATTTTATTTATCATTAAATTTCAAATAAAACACATCCTTCTACAATTATTATTATTATTATTTTTTTAATTTTACTTCGACACTAGCCATCAGAGATGTGGGCATCGAGCTGCTAGCCACATTAGTTATTTTTTAACAGGAACTCACAATTTTATTTGGAGTATTTTTAAAAAGACTAATTTATTTTTTTTTAAATATAAACAATAAAATATGAAAATATATATTTAACAAATAAATTTATTAAATAAAACAAAATAACAAAATTTTAAAAATTCCAAACATGCATTAAATTTATAAACTTCCAACTTTCGACTGTGGTAACGGTCGTGCTTGTCATATCATAGATCCAGTAGAGGTGTTTCCGCTCATTTTCTTCGGGTAACTCTGCCCGTTATGGACATTCTGTATCTAGTTTAACAAGTGCAAGTGGCACTCGAGAGAATCTAAGATAATGTTCGTCTTGCTTAGAATATCATTTAGACGCAAATTAAGTTGGGGCATTTACAGACAAACCACGCAATTTCTATGCATTTACGCACCTAACACCCAAACTTGAATTTTTGTTTACATTTCTAACACCCTGCACATCAAAAAATACCACCATTTTTACTTTAAAAAAAGTGAAATACACCTTTTTATGTATGGGTAAGTGTGCATGCATATAAAAACTGAAATATAGGAGTTAGATATGTAAATACATAGAAATTAAGTGGTATGCATGAAGAACTTCCTTTCTGATAACCATCGTGAAGGTCTCTAACGCGTACGCTTATGCAACATCACAGATGACAACTCTGATCGATTTACATATTTGACATCTAAAATTTGATATTTACAGTCATAAATATATGATACATTTTAATTTAATAATATTTTTAATGTCACCATAAAAAATTGAATGTTACATAAATAAAAATTAAATTTTAACAACTAGATATGCAAATATATAATTGCATTGCATGTATGCAAAGCCCCGTAAATAGTTTAACATAAACTTCCAATTATTGAACTGACGATACATAAATTAAATTTAATGGGCAATTGCCTCAATTTAGGATCAGAATAAACCAATAAAGCTAGAGCAGAATCATTACTGGCTCTCGAATGAACTACATAGTTCAGCTCGAGAACCCAGNCGAGACGCATTGTTCTAGAAGCTTATTTTGTTGGAGTCATACCCTTGTTTACTCCAAATCTATGAACTGCGACTTCTGAGGATAATCATAGCATTTCATCATAGCTCCAAGAGAAGCAATCCTTGAATTTCAGCAGTAATTTGATCAAATCTGTAGACTCTTCCTCGCTGAGTAGGAAACATATGAAGGTAGGTCGAGGCTGCTCCTCAGTCCTGAGGTTAAATTCCTTCAATTCATCAACTATCAACTTAATTTTCTCTTCAAACATAAGTAGAGCATTATCTAACGGAGATTCTTCAAAGTCATCCACCAAATCAGGGCAATCCTCTTCTAATTCACTAATAACATCCATGCAAAATTCTGAATCATCGACTGATCTTATCGTACCAAATCTAAGACCCTCTTTCGAGTTGAGAGTTAGACCTTTAACATTCCATAACTTCTCAATAAGTTATAGACTATATTTTAGCATTTTCTTCGGCACACAACCCTATTGAATTAATTTTTGTACACAAGGAGAAAAGTATCCAAATGGTAATTCCATTAATTCATTAGAATCATCCTCTTTCAAATTTACATGAGTTTCAAAACTAGCAAGAGGAGAAGCACGGTAAAATTTGATCAANTATTGTACGACAACTTGCTGAATTACGAGTTGTGAATCACCATAGATGGAAATTTTTGCTATGTCCATTGTTATTATCAGCTCCAATTCAGTGATCAAAGCTTCATACTCTGCCTCATTATTGGTGCACGGCTCTGTCAGGTGGTAAAAAAATCTTAACATTCCTTAATCCGGTGTGATGAAAATCAAACCAATCTCCACTTTGCCTAGTATGACTATATGTAACCCTTTATCCTTTGTGGATGACAAAGCTCCATCAAAATACATTTCCCAACGTCTGACACTAGATAGCTCCACTTATTGTATATGCTCATCTGGTAACTCAGCATCAAGAGGGACCCAGCTAGAAGTGGATGCGCAACAAGAAAATCTGCTAAAATTTGCTCTTTGATAGTGCGAAGGGGTAAAAAAGTTATATCTAATTGCAATAAAATCATCAACCACCTTGTTACACATTCAAAAATTGTTGGTCAAGTCATCAAATAATGTAATAGATTAACTTTCAAAATAAGGGTGACCTTATGAGAAAGCATGTAATGTCTGAACTTCTGGGCGGTGAAAATCAAAGCTAAGACAATGCTTCTAAATTTGAGGACACTTTACCTCCATCAGTATTAGATGTGGACTCAAAGATTAGAGTGTGTTTTCCTTACCCTCATCATTGACCTAAGCCAACAGGGCTCTGAGAGAGTTGTCTAAGGCCACAGTATAAAGCATCAAAGGTTTTCCTGGGATAGGGGCTCCCAAAACAACAGGTGTCGTTAAGTATTGATTAGTATCCTCAAAGGCCCATTGAAAATTCTCTTCCCAAAAAAATTTAGTGTCTTTTTTAATTAATGTCGAGAAGGGTTGACACCTACCTTATATATTAGATATAGAGCATCTTAGGTATGCCAAATATCTTGAAAGGATCGTATTTCTAAGATAATTTTAATCTTATCTGGGTCAATCTCAATTCCCTGATGGTGAACAATGAATCCTAGAAATTTCTCAGAGATAATGTCAAAGGCGCACTTTAAGAGATTTATCTTAAAATTATATTGTCGTAATCATTCGAACATGATCCTTAAATCAAACAAGTGGTATATTCGTTGCTTGCTTTTGATGACCAAATTATCCCAGTAGCACTCCACCTGGTTGTGGATGAGGTCATCAAAAATCTTTGTTATAGCTCGTTGGTATGTTGCTCCAGGGTTCTTCTATCCATATGGCATCACTGTGTAGCAAAAGATCCCGATTGGTGTTCTAAAGATTGTAAGCGCTGCTGACACACCTAAAAATTACCTAATTTTTCATATATATTTTATGCTCAATTTTAATGATTTTTAATGATATTACACTTTAATGGAAGGTATTTTGCATATTTTTTATTTTAGGTAAAAGAAATAAATTTTTGAGAAAATGAAGCAAAAATAGTGCAATTTGGAGTAAAAATGAGCAAGAAAGAAAATTCTGACTTAGCACATTTTGATGTCTTTCTATGCTTAATATACTTTACATTTCTCAATGTTTTTGAATGAAAGTATACTTTAAATAAAGGTTGTTTTCATGCTTATTTTGTAGGAAAATCTGTTAAGAGTGAAACACAGCTAAAACAAGGCGAAACGGAGCTGAAACGAAGCCAAACGAAGAAAAAAGGTGGAGTTGTTGTATAGTGGTGCATGATACACCAAACCGGCGCATGATGCATCACAATCCAGAGATCTAGCGCATGATGTGCCAGAGATGACTTTTGGCATATTAAGGCGGTTTGGGATGAATTTTGGGTGAATTGTCAAAGGGACACTTATTCTAAACACCCCTTGGAGTGATTCAATGCATTTGGACACTTTGAAAGGTTCTTTTATGAATGAATATGTCTCTTGGATCAATGGAAATGTCTTTTGAATTGAAAAAAGTTGACTTTTGGATAAAATTTTGAAGGGAATTTTGAATTATTTTTGGAGGGAGGCAGCCTTTTATAAAAGAGAAGGAAGTCTAGCACATGAAGAGGAGTTTTGTGGGCGTGAGTCTTGTGTGTGTGTGTGTGTGTGTGGCGTGAGAGTGAAAGGAAGGGCTTGGAAATTTTCTTCAAGGATTGTAAGAGGAGGGGGAAGGTGTCAGATTTCTTCTTCATTACATTTCTAAGAGAGAATTGAGAGTACTTTTAAAGAGGGAAAGTGCTTGAAGAGAACTTCTGGGGATTTACTTGGGAAAGAATATGAGATAAGTTGTGTTCTTTTCTTTCTTTATTTTGTAAACTTGATTTTATATATGAAATTCATGTTTTTCTTATCCTTCTCATGAATTCTGAGTAGTCTTTTTTATCCTTCTTCCTACTTTGAGATATGTTTTTGTGAAAAATTGATTTTGTTTTATGCAATTTTAATTGTCAATAATTTTTTATGATTCAAACTCTAATCTTCATTTAATTTTTTGATATAATCAATTTAAATGTTAAAATGTGTTGAGAAACATATGTTCTGAAAGGGCTATGATTTCTACAACATCGGGAGAATCACATTTGATTTCATGGGAGAGCATGTCATCCATAGAATTGAGTACAAATAAATACGAAAATATACTTTGTTGAATGTAGAATTGAATATTTTAAGGTGATAGACTAAAATATTCAATTTGTTCCAGTTGACTGAAAACTGATGGGAGATTGTTAGCCCTCAGGTGAGGGAGTAGTTAGAGCTCTAGAGTGGCAACCGGTATCCTTCCAGCCTAAACACGAAAGTAGGGACCAAACTCTAGATTAGTCAATGTTCTTTATAGCACTTGGAAGAAGGTAAATAATAAGATTGCTCCTATTTGGCACAAAATAAATTTTATATATTTTTAAATGATTTTAATTTTTTCACAATCCATATACTCATTGTAAAGGGGAAGGAGGCTTTCTTAAATTTGAACTCTTTGTCATAAAACTTTGTTTAGTCCTACTAAATTTAATTTTAAAGTTTAGTAAATAGTTTAGTAAATTTAGTTCTTTTAGTTACATTTATATTAGCATCCATTAAACTCATTTTAATTTGTCTTTCTTACTTTAATTTTTATAGTTTGAATATTGTGATTTATGTTATCATCATAAGAATTTCCATTTTCCAAATTAAGACTTCATAGTGGTAGACTAGAATTAGCCTAAAGCATTTCTTACTGCTCTTCTCTGTGGGATCGATACAGGGGTTTTTAAAGAAAGCCCTATATTACTTGAAGGATACGTGCACTTGCGTAGAACCACTAGTGTGTGAACTATTTTATATATTTTATATAACATTTTAATTTTGTACATTAACTACTTAATATAAATTGGGTCAAGTTATTGGCCATATTTTTTAAAATTAAATTGCTGCGTAATTTCGAGACGGGTAAAGTTTTTTGCAATGTACCGAGGATTTAAATTGACATAAAACACGCAGAAAAACAACACATACTAGGGGCGCATCAACTACATTTTTTGGATCCATCTTAATTTGATTGTATCCAACAATCCATCTATGAAAGAGAAAATCACATGTGTTGACCCGATGTCCACCATTAACTCTGGTATCGGCAGTGAAAACTCATCCTTTAGACAAGCTTCTTGAAGCCGACACATACTTAAATTTATCCATTCTTTTTCTTAACTAGCACAATGTTGGCTAACCATGTGGGATATTGCTCTTCTCACACAAAGTTAGCGTTTATTAATTTCTTCACCTCAAAAATGACTTGTTGTTCTATTTCGAGACGCATTGTTCTAGAAGCTTATTTTGTTGGAGTCATACCCTTGTTTACTCCAAATCTATGAACTGCGACTTCTGAGGATAATCATAGCATTTCATCATAGCTCCAAGAGAAGCAATCCTTGAATTTCAGCAGTAATTTGATCAAATCTGTAGACTCTTCCTCGCTGAGTAGGAAACATATGAAGGTAGGTCGAGGCTGCTCCTCAGTCCTGAGGTTAAATTCCTTCAATTCATCAACTATCAACTTAATTTTCTCTTCAAACATAAGTAGAGCATTATCTAACGGAGATTCTTCAAAGTCATCCACCAAATCAGGGCAATCCTCTTCTAATTCACTAATAACATCCATGCAAAATTCTGAATCATCGACTGATCTTATCGTACCAAATCTAAGACCCTCTTTCGAGTTGAGAGTTAGACCTTTAACATTCCATAACTTCTCAATAAGTTATAGACTATATTTTAGCATTTTCTTCGGCACACAACCCTATTGAATTAATTTTTGTACACAAGGAGAAAAGTATCCAAATGGTAATTCCATTAATTCATTAGAATCATCCTCTTTCAAATTTACATGAGTTTCAAAACTAGCAAGAGGAGAAGCACGGTAAAATTTGATCAATTTCAAACCAACACCCTAGACTTCTTTGACCTCTAGACTCTCAATCTTCTGAGGGTGGATTGCAGTTAAGGTCATGGGTGCACGTAGTGGTTGATCCGATCATAAATTGACTTATATTCACTTTTCTCCACATCTTTCAAAGAGATCTCAAATTGTGGTTTCTGCTATTTTATTATCATCATCTCTTCATTGGACTTATCTTTATCGGAACTCTCTTCCATGTCGATGCTGATGGTCGGCTTTGTTCGTCTAACAATCCTGTTGGTTTTTCCTTTGCTACGTCTCCGGCCTTGATCTCGGATGCGTGATCTAAAAGAACCTCCACCAACTTGTTGCAAAGGAGTGGGAAGGCCTATTTATCTAACTATGCTGAGTAGAGGCTTTCGATTGGGTTCTGATGGTGTCATTTTGGTCAGACTTGAATTGGTTGGCTGCTCTGATCCAACTTTTGACTAAAAAATCTCTAAATGAGGAGCTTTTGTCTCTAGAATGAGACTAGGTTGTCAAGAAAATAATGAATCATTATAATCTGATAGGTAGCTCGCCACTTGATAAAAGGTCATTCAAAGTGTTTGTGGAGTATATCGTGGTAAAATCCTTGACCTGTTGATGAAGAGTCTCAAAGGCTCGTATAAGATGGTTGGCGATATTAGGGTGAGAGTTGGGTTGATATCTTCTATCAACTTCACATATCTTGGCCTTAGGTTTGAACTGCCTACACTTGGTTGGCTTCAGATTCTGATCTAAGGGATTTTCACTTGGTCAATTAAGTCATCTAATCATCAGATGATAGGACTTCTAGTCTTCCTTTTGTGGGCTCCTCTGGATGTACTTTTCTGTCTTTAGTCCATTGTATTTCCTCAAGATTCGTTCTTACATGTATTTGTAAACAAACAATTCTTATGTATTTATATATCTCACACCTAAACTTTTATATTTATCATATATCACTCAGATATTTAGTGTCACATCAAAGATAATACCATTACATTTTTTTAAAGGTGCGTTGATCTTTTCCACACATAAATTTAAAAAATCGAAGTGTTATATATACATTTAAGATATATAAATACATAAGATTTATGTGCTACATATGTAAATTTCCTTATGCATATTCCTAGGAGTGTAGTTGGATCCTTCAGTCTTCAAGCTCGATAAAACATCAACTTACACGTGTTTCAACGTAAAAGCTCGTATAAATCCAAATGAATCTATTAAAAATCAATTAGGAAGTTTCTCCTCACTTAGGGTCTGTTTGGGGCAGCTGTAGATTATTTATGATCTGGTGATAAGCAAATTATTTTGATAATCTGAAAATTAGCAGATTATTAGGAAAAGCTATCCTGTTGTCTGTGACAGCTTATTCAAAATAGCCTACTGGGAGTTGTTGTTGGATAAATGACAATCCTACCCCTGTTTGGTAAAGCTATTTGCAGTAAAACTGTATGGGGAAAATAATAGATAGATCAAAAGCCTCAAACTACTACAGATCAATTTATAAAAATTAAATACAGTGCTCAATATTTCTTGAGTATCAAAAGAAATAAAATAAAAAGAAATACAATTACAAGTAAAAATAAAAATATTAAAATATTCAATTTAAAACTCTGACGTCGTCTGTCCTCAACGCCACTGTCTTCTTGTGAAACCATTGTACCATGATCATTGTCGGTAGAGGAGCATGTCAGAATGTCTGGCTAAAGAAAGAAACCAAATCGTGCTGAACACCCCTTTAACAACCGTAGAATTGTCTCCCACTACTATGAGGCTGGCGTGACATGAGTAAGGGAGCTGGTAGTCCATAGTAACACAACACAACTTGGGAAATACCTGAAATCCTAGAGCTCATGCTTCTACTGAGATAAAACAGCAAAAAAAACATTTGCTAGATCATAAAATTAAATATATAACAAAAATAGAACCGAAAAAAAAGAAAATCACAGAAATCCTTATTATAACCATAATATTCAAACTCATTTTACAATCAAATACATAAGAAATAAACCTAGAGTCTAATACATAAAGAAACAAGGCTGAATCAACATCCTGAAATAGCATCTGTGACAGACTCCCTCAAAGCAGTCATCTCGGCGACACCTTCACCGTCCAGAGTTTCAAATTCATTCGACTCGATATCATCCTCAGGTAATGATCGGCTAACCAGATATTCTGAAGGTTCTGGAGTGACATGTAGCTGATCATCATCAGCCAAAGAGAAGTCTGTATCTGATTGAGAGGGATGTCTTCGGATGAAGTTGTGAAGTGTCATAATGGCCACCACACTATGCATCTGTTTGAAAATGGATACGACAACATATCACATAGGATGACCCATTTCTTCTTCAACACCTCAATTTTTTTTTTCAATTACCCCACATAAGGAGGAGTGACGTTTGTTGAACATTTCTTTTTTGACATGAATTGTGCTACTTGCTCTCTCAAAATTAAGAATATGGTATATGGTGTTCGAATAGGGCTTCAGGTAGCCCCTCTGCATGGGATATCTTGCATCAACTAGATAATATTTCCCTTTTATGAAAGACAATATTAATGATAAATAGTACATATAAGTTGCAGATTCAAATAGCTAAACACACCTAGAGGCGGATGTGGGAAACACTGTGTTTTATTCCTTGTTGCATAGAAAAAAAAAACGATTGTCATGTGCACTTTCTTCACATTCCGCCATTACAAATGTGAAGCACATATTGAAGTCGCATACTACCATGACATTATGGGTGGTTGAACCACACCAACCAATGTACGCCACTTTTTAGTGGCTTGATATTCTGGCATTTACGTGTGTACCGTCGATTGTCTCAATGCAGTTTTGTTTTCCATTTGTTAGAAACACATTATATTTTGAAGCTAGCATGATGTGTTAATAAAATTTACCTTGAAATATGGCATGTAACGGGGATCATTTGCAATTTTTTTCAGGAATAGTTGCTGACAATGGATCCTCTGGTTTAATTATTTGTGACGCTAAGCCCACAAGTGCCTGTATACATTTGGAGAAGTATCGACTAATTGTTTTTGAGGAATGTTGAAACCGCTCCATAGGTCATCTATCTGATTCATTCTGTGAGAAAATATATCATGTTATAGCCAACAACTATATGTCGTCATTTTAGATGAACCATGGAGGTCGTGGTTATGACATAACTCATGAAGGAGATCCATAAAAGTGGGTGTAGTCATTCGAAAAAAATTGTTGAACCTTATCGAATGTCCAACAAGCATTTCACCGACCCTTTTTTCCCCAACATAAGAGGATGTCATGCATGGTCTTTGTCTAGTGCTGATGTGGTAGTATTCCAATAATAATGTCACAACAACTGCAGCCCATGCCATTCTTTTACGATGTTCTTGTTGTAGATCCATCCTGAAAGGAGAAATGTATTACAACAAGCAATGAAAGACGAATGTAATAGAAATAAAATTGAGTACTGTAAAGCATCAGATAAGAAAATTCTTAAAAGTACTTAAATAAAATTACATAAGAGAAAAATCTAGTAACTGCATATATAAAGCAGACTCATTCTTCTACTAAAACACTCAAATATTCAATGCACAGCTCAAGCTGCAGCACCATGAAAATTTTCCTACAAGTAGGTTCTTCAAGTTTTTTAACACATTTTGCATAAAAGCGCATATCAACAACTACATCTTGAATAGAATCCAAAATGGCAACACAATCTAAGATGGTGTTGTCAGGGGTGGAGATGCAAAAGCAGCAATCAATTGATTGAATGAGCTTTTTACGAAAATGTCATTTTCTTTCTTCTTCCAGCCAAGCCCAGGCCTCTTGGACAGGGAACTGGACTCCATCTCCTTTTGGTTAACACAAAGCCCTTCTTCATCTGCTATAACATGTTCTGGTGGCAAGTCATCTAGTATTCCTGAAAAGCCCAACTCACTTGGGTTGAAAGCAAGCTTTTCCATCGCGATAACACACTTAAACATGATGTCCTGTTTTTCTTTGAACTCCGGCTCAATTTCTCTCTACCTATATTTTTGGTTGTTGGTATGGCCTGTATCATTGAATGGAAGGAGATGGGTTAGTAATAACTAAAAGAAACGATAATATATAAAATGAGAGTGTATTTATTACCTCCAATGTTTCAACCCACCATTCATCTAGAGCATCGATTGTTCGCTTAATGGGATCTCAACCTAACCCGGTAGATCCACGTTTGGGCTCCTTCTAAATTTTCCACTCTTTCTTCAACTGATCCCATTTATTTTGGAATTTCAACCTGTCGTAATCCCTTCTCGTCAATTCTTTGAACCTTTTTGCAATATTTTTTCAACCTTCCTTATTGAAATACGTGGTTGGCCTATTTCCGATTTAAATTTTTGTAATACATAGATTGCAAAAATATTTGTTACTTCCTTATTCCACATAGCTGACAGACCACTTTCATTCGTCTTAGTCATATTGAAACTATATGAAAATTTTTTTGTTAAATAGAGGAACTTAACATATATTATCGTCACATCTAAGCTAACACGCATTAAAAAATCTCATATATGCATATATCTAGAAGACATATCTACTTAGCATGATGATATTCAAGGAATCGAAAACATTGAACAAGTAATTGCAAAGCAATTGTAACAATATTCTATTAAAAATGATGCCATTTGAAATGCACATTATGATATGCATGATATACACCCAGATTATGACACGCATCATTTGAAAAGCACATTTGATATGCATCATGAACAAAGGAACTTAAAAATAATGCCATTTGGAACTATATTGATTGTTCGCTTAAAAATGTTGTCAATTGAAACAATATTCTATTAGAAAGAGTATTTATCATACCCAAGAAGCCTTTGTGATTCTCTCCCATGATGTCATTTGAAATGCACAAGAAACCCTATTATAAATAAAGCTTTATATGTTGAGGAAAGCCTGTTAAAAATGAAGCGCCATCATATACATAACCAAAATCAAGGAGACAGGAACAGCTGCAACCTTAACTGCTCCTTAACCAGTTTGATATGCTCCTTAACTCATGAATAGCATTTGAAATTCAAATTCTGAAATAAAACAAGCATTATACATAGCATTATACCTCCTGAAAACATTAAAACGACAAGGTTACATGTATCATAGCTATTTATTGGCAAAAATCATAGCTCAAACACCATACTGAACATCTGTGATTCTCCCCCAACTTTGCATCCCCACAATTTCACTTGAAAAAATGATTCTGAAAATGAAATCGAGAGAAGGGTGATAGAAAACAACAATGAGTACCACTATTCTCTAAATATAATGTACAGAGTGGCGGAAAATAACTGCTCAGCCACCTGTTCTTCTGAAAGCTCAGCATGAAATGGAAACATAGCATAGATATGTAAATAGACCATTGATATGTAAATATTTCATATATATGTAAATAGAACCTAGATATGTATATGGAAAAAAAATTCAATATTAAATAATAATATTGTGTTATGATATTGCAAGCTCATCAAGATATTGCATGCTTAATAGAACACCCTCAAATCCCCCAATTGAAATACGAAGTGTTCCTTCAGTAGTTTACGAAGTGCTTCTTCAAGGCACCATTAAAAACCAATTCAATGTTAAAGCTCACCTTACTAACACAAGTGTTGAGTAAAGTTCTATATAGCTGCCTAAAATTATCTCATTTCATGTCACCATTAGAAGTGAAATGCCAATAGATCACCTCACTAACAAAATATATAAATTATTTCGTGCCACTATTTCATCTCATTTCATGTCATCATTAGATGTGGAATGCCAACATATCATCTCACCAAAAGTCTTAAATTATTTCCAAACAAGATCCCTAGCATCTACAATATTCCATGGAATACAGTAACAGTTGAATGCCAACAGAATGAAGCTCGCAGGGGCAAAACATTAAAGGATGTCAATATTAAAAAACCCCTAATACCCCATCATGATATCAATGAAATGTATGATACAGCTAAGAAATATCAAATAGCATCAAGGAATGCTCTTAAAACTCTAAGCATGATCCTCATAAAGACCATTATATATTCACTGCAAAGTAAATTTTTGCTCTAGTCCAAGTGAAAGGATTACCATGGAATTCTTCATTGCTAAATTTCACAGAATTCTGGCATGCACAAGTTCAGGAGAGCCAGACAAAATCAACATAACTATTCTTTTTATATATATCAAATGCTTCCTCATCAACTCCAAAATGGCCCAAGCAGCAGCTGAAAGTAAAAACTTCCAGTACATATACCAACATTCCCGAGCGTCCAACATAATGACAAATTGTTAATGTTCAAAGTATGATAAAGCAATTTGCTTTATAGTAGTTATACCAACATTCCAGGCAAACTAATGAAAACTCACTAAACAAATTCATAAATCTTGGCTCAAATTATAGAAAACTGTTTGCTTGGAACTCCACCTCCAAAAAAAAAACATGCAGAGAAACCGGAGTTGCCCTCTTTCCACAAATCGCAGCTAGGCGATACAAACAAACCTTAAAAAATTCATATATCTCAGCAAAAATTTAAAAAAAATCTATTGCTTGGAACTCCAACTCTAAAAAAAAACCAGCAGAGAAATGGAACTTTTCTTTCCAAGGATCGCAACTAGGCAAAACATACCTCATATGAGAAGTGTCGATCTCCGCTAGGGTGAAGAAGCGGAAAGAAAAAAACAGGTAGGGAGAGGGTGAGGGACAGAAAGGGCACCTCCGAAATTCCTAGGGCAACCCTGGTGGCGAACACAGGACGCGAGAACTAACCCTCGTCTAAGCCTATTAAGAATTTTCGGACGCAAATGCATTAGTGGCGCCAAAACGATGTGCGAATGTTGTTTTCGCCACCACACCCCAATAAGCTGCACTAAACATACCCTTAATTTTGTGCACTCCTTACGTTTCATAACGAAGTTCCACCACTGCCAAAGGGCACCCGTCCTGTCTTTCTTACACACGAAATTCTTAGCTTTAGACATAGTAGGATTTTGCATTGTTATTGTAACCCATCACAAAAAGAACTGNAAAAGAAAAAAACAGGTAGGGAGAGGGTGAGGGACAACAGAGGGCACCTCCGAAATTCCTAGGGCAATGCTGGTGGCGAACACAGGACGCGGGAACTAACCCGCGTCTAAGCCTATTAAGAATTTTCGGACGCAAATGCAGTAGTGGCACCAAAACGATGTGCAAACGTTGTTTTCGCCACCACACCCCAATAAGCTGCACTAAACATACCCTTAATTTTGTGCACTCCTTACGTTTCATATCGAAGTTCCACCACCGCCAAAGGGCGCCCGTCCTGTCTTTCTAACACACGAAATTCTTAGCTTTAGACATAGTAGGATTTTGCATTGTTATTGTAACCCATCACAAAAAGAACTGCTTGGTCTCAATATATTTTTATTTATTTTATTTATCATTAAATTTCAAATAAAACACATCCTTCTACAATTATTATTATTATTATTTTTTTAATTTTACTTCGACACTAGCCATCAGAGATGTGGGCATCGAGCTGCTAGCCACATTAGTTATTTTTTAACAGGAACTCACAATTTTATTTGGAGTATTTTTAAAAAGACTAATTTATTTTTTTTTAAATATAAACAATAAAATATGAAAATATATATTTAACAAATAAATTTATTAAATAAAACAAAATAACAAAATTTTAAAAATTCCAAACATGCATTAAATTTATAAACTTCCAACTTTCGACTGTGGTAACGGTCGTGCTTGTCATATCATAGATCCAGTAGAGGTGTTTCCGCTCATTTTCTTCGGGTAACTCTGCCCGTTATGGACATTCTGTATCTAGTTTAACAAGTGCAAGTGGCACTCGAGAGAATCTAAGATAATGTTCGTCTTGCTTAGAATATCATTTAGACGCAAATTAAGTTGGGGCATTTACAGACAAACCACGCAATTTCTNAAACAGGAACTCACAATTTTATTTGGAGTATTTTTAAAAAGACTAATTTATTTTTTTAAAAATATAAACAATAAAATATGAAAATATATATTTAACAAATAAATTTATTAAATAAAACAAAATAACAAAATTTAAAAAATTCCAAACATGCATTAAATTTATAAACTTCCAACTTTCGACTGTGGGAACGGTCGTGCTTGTCACATCATAGATCCAGTAGAGAAGGTGTTTCCGCTCATTTTCTTCGGGTAACTCTGCCCGTTATGGACATTCTGTATCTAGTTTAACAAGTGAAAGTGGTACTCGAGAGAATCTAAGATAACGTTCGTCTTGCTTAGAATATCATTTAGACGCAAATTAAGTTGGGGCATTTACAGACAAACCACGCAATTTCTATGCATTTACACACCTAACACCCAAACTTGAATTTTTGTTTACATTTCTAACACCCTGCACATCAAAAAATACCACCATTTTTACTTTAAAAAAAGTGAAATACACCTTTTTATGTATGGGTAAGTGTGCATGCATATAAAAACTGAAATATAGGAGTTAGATATGTAAATACATAGAAATTAAGTGGTATGCATGAAGAACTTCCTTTCTGATAACCATCCGTGAAGGTCTCTAACGCGTACGCTTATGCAACATCACACATGACAACTCTGATCGATTTACATATCTGACATCTAAAATTTGATATTTACAGTCATAAATATATGATACATTTTAATTTAATAATATTTTTAATGTCACCATAAAAAATTGAATGTTACATAAATAAAAATTAAATTTTAAAAACTAGATATGCAAATATATAATTGCATTGCATGTATGCAAAGCCCCGTAAATAGTTTAATATAAACTTCCAATTATTGGACTGACGATACATAAATTAAATTTAATGGCCAATTGCCTCAATTTAGGATCTGATTAAACCAATAAAGCTAGAGCAGAATCATTACTGGCTCTCGAATGAACTACATAGTTCAGCTCGAGAACCCAGTTCAAATCAAATAAATACTAAATCAATGTTCTTCCCATATCCAAAAGCATGTCCACCACACGTGTCCCCATTCCATATCATTACACTAAATCATAAAAATATGCAGAACAATAAAGCACTTTGTTTCAAAGCCTCGTATTCGTTATTTTTTTCTTTTTAGTTAACATTATTAATGCTGCAATTTAATGGCTTTTACAGAATTTGGAAATGACTTGACGAAACTATAAAAACCAAGCAGGAATAGGCATGAGAATATGTTACCAAGCAAAGCTGTAATCAAACTGAAGCTTCAATTTCATCTGAAGCCTGAACAGCTCCATTCGGATCATCATCAGCTCGAAGCTGTGATGAGACGTCATCAATGGCTGAGTTCAGCTGTGCAATCTTCTCTGTTAATATCTTCCGAGTTTTCTGTATTTTTTTTATAACCAAATAGAAAACTTTTAGCAAAGATATTCCACAAAACAAAAGTACAAGCATACTTACTCCAAATAAAAATAATAAAATAATAAAAATAAAAAAGAACAAAAAAAAATATATCACAATTTACATATAAAAAGTTACTTTGCTTCATGCATGTGTATAGCATTCCATAAAGTCTTATTAAAATTCATTATGCGTAGATTAATTTTGCCATTGACTATCCCTGGGGCAATTGTGTAGAATAATTTTTCCCTTTGCCATCCATGGCAGCAGAAGCAAATGCTATTTATTCAGCCTCAATGAAAGACTTTGTGAAAGTTGATTCTTTTTTTACACTCCAGGATATAAGGGTGTTGCCGATATATTAACAGTATCCTACAATGGATTTGCAATCTATAAGATCGGTGGTCCAGTCCAAGTCCGAATAGGCATGTTAAGTGAAGATTTCCATGCGGAACCAGAAGGCACAGTTGCAAGGCTTCTCTAAGGTAACCTAGCAAGCATTAGAAAAGTTGAAAGTGGTATTCTAGATATTGATGCATGGATTGGCTGAGGTGGTTCACAGCAAAAGCTAAATCTGGTCTGCGGCAAAGTGTGATTCTAGAGAACCTATTAATTGATGGTATAAAGTGAATTACAGAAGGTGTGCTGCTGTTCAGAGTGAGAGGGAGATGGGATGAGAGTGAAGTGGATGTTGGCTTGCAGTTTTCCAATAGAATTGTTTCAGCAACTTTTATTTGTTTGAGTAGGTAGCTTTGGGAGTGTTTGGAAACTTGAATGCCCAGAAAGAATAAGACAGGGCCGCAATTCCTCATGTTGAAATGATACGAGGTTTTGGATTATGGTTGAATGCCGCATGTTGTTGCCTTCGAGAAGAATATTGTCAACATATATTTCATATGAAGAGAGTTGTATCATTTTGGTTGCAGATCAATAGACTTGGATTGGTTTTGTTGAATTGAAAGCCATATTGGCATAGATGAACAGAGGTGTTAAACAATAATCTTAGAGTCTGTTTTGAGTCTGTAGATGGCTTTTCTAGTAGACAAGTATAAATAGGAAATTGAGTCCACAAAACTTGGATGTTGCCTTGTATAGATTGTGTCTTGGAGTTGGCCATATAAGAAGGCGTTCAAGAAATCAAGTTGAAGAATGTCCCAATTGTTGGGAGATAGCAATGGTGAGTAGAATTATAATGGTTGGCATTTTGGCAACTCGACTAAAGGTTTCGTTGCAATCTATACAAAATCTTTGTTTCTATCCTTGTAGGACAAATCTTATTTTGTGTTGGGCTGTAGACAAGTTAGCATGTTGCTTGGTTTTATATGCCCATCTACAATCCAGGATGTTGTGATGCAGGGGGAGAGAAACGAGTATCAAAGTGGTATGATTTTGAAGACCTTTGAATTCAAGAGACATAGCAAGTTTTCAGTGAGAAATTTTTTAGAGCTTGGGAGAAATAGCTAGGAATAGCGGATGGGGAGATAGACTTGCATTGAGAGTACTTCTTCGGGTTTGAGAGAGCCGGTAAGAGATCTGGTGATTATGTGATGTCCGGTAAGAGTAGGTGGTTCAGATAGAGTGGGCTGAGGGGATGATGGGTGAGAAGCCAAGTAGTGTGATGTTTTGGGTAACGTAGGGTCAGGGAATGGAGATATAGATTGAGAGGGGTTAGTATTTGTCGTGGAGTGTAATACCCAAATTCCAGAAATAAGGTAAATAATTAGGCAAATTTTAAAAGTACCTCAAATTTCGCACCCCTCAAAATTTAACTAAATTATTTTTATAAAATCCTATACTTGAAATCGATCAATTCTATGTAAAACTATATATGAATTATGAATGGTTTGAGAGATGAAATTCAGAGGTAAATGTTTTATTAGCTTAATTAATTCTTTAATTATTTCTTAATCATGAATCAACACTGTAACCAACCGAATCACGTTATTTTATTCACTGCTTTCAGTCGAATAGGGCTGCAGAGGTTCAAAGATTCCTCCCCTCCTGATTTTCTCTCTCCCGAGTCTCCTCCTCATGTGATAGCCTTCCTACCCAGCTGAAGAGTCTACAACCCTTGTTACAGTGTTGGGGCACAAATGCAGCAGCCGTGCGCACGTTAGGGTGCTGCAATCAGCATTTCAGGGTTCCGGAGCAAAATCGGTGAGTGTGAAACCCTCTTCCACGCTATTTAAGATTTTTATTTCCTTCCTCTAACTTCTGTTTTGATATTTGTTTTGATTTTGTGGACTTTATCATTTCCAATAGTCATTGGAGGCCCCAAAATTGTGTCAGGAGTGTCGAATGTGATATATGAGCTTCCGTAAAGGCTTTAGCACAAAATAAGCAAAGGAGGGAAGATTTGAGGTGTTAGGAAGAGTAGAGAAAAAGATAGCTGGTTTTGGAAGGAAGGATTTATTTCAAGAAGCCCATTTGATATATGTGTTGACATTTAAAATATGTTTTTTGGTTAAATCACGATACGAGTTAGGATTTCATGAATTCCTATGACGCTCATGAATTCACAGGTTGTTTATACGAAGAGGCAAGCTCGAGCCGAGCGTGTGAGAACTCGTCGTAGGGCTGCTCCGTCAAGTGAATTAATATTGTGTTAATTTTAAAAAATAACCTTTTGTATTTTTATGTGATTACGTATTCAACAATATTGCATTTAGACTTCTTACGTATTATAGATGAATGCATGTTTGAAATGTATGAATGTCAGTTAATTTCTTTGACGATATATATGATGTCACTATGTTATGATACATGTGACTATGCTTATAAACTAATTGTCTGCAGGTATTCATTTGCTATAAGTCATCTATGTAATATAAAAAATGTTTATGAATGTTTGTTACAAGTATTATGATTTAAGAAACATCACAAATAATGATATGGGTAGACTATTATATGAGTGATTGCAAGTACGTTATGCAAGGATTTAATATTCACGACTCTTGGTGCTCAGGCGATGACAATTTTGAAATCATTTTGATCAGGCGTTGACAGAACGTAGGTAATTATTGGTATTAGGGGAACCATTGATATCTGCTATGTTGAGGGGACTTAATTCGTATTGATAGTTTATATGGCATATGGGGCAAGGTGACGACCCATGAAATGACGGGTCATAAAAATAATTAATATCTATACATTTACAAATGACATTACTATGAAATGACATTGTTATAAATATACTTTTAATTATACTTACGATCACATAGTTATGATATACATGTTTATACAACAGTCTTGATTTCTACATTACACGTTCTTTTCATATCTATATGATTCTAGCATATTGTGACTTGTATGTACACATGTACAATTACATATGAGCATACACGTTAATTCTTTTTCGTGTATAAAATTTTATCTTAGTCTTGATTATTTCTCTGAGCTCGTTCACTCTTTGTTGTTGTCTTTCAGGAAAGGGAAATGGGCACTAGGGCGAGTAGTCGGGTGTAATTTGTATAGTTTTGCATCGTATAGTTTCAGGAGCTTGTACAGTTTTGAGTATATATTTTATTTATGTTGGATTTAGCAGCTTTATATAGTTCATATGTTTTGATGATATGATTTTTCATGCTTCTGAATGTGTCAATAAATGAATTATGAAATGCAATGTATCACATATGATTGCGGAAATTTAGTTTAATAAATTCATCACCCACTTTTTAATTTATGTTTGCTCTGATGCAATAGATTCTGCAAGTCAGGACAAGTGTTTGTGAGAATTTAATCTAACTGAATTGTCCGCTTCCGTTGCACCTCAGCCTACCCTTAAAAGGGAGATCTGTTAGGGTGTGATAGAAAGTGGTATCAGAGAATGGTTATTGGATGAAAGGAATGATGAAAGTGTGTTGTATTTTGATGAAAAATAAGATCAATTATGAAGTGATTTATACAGAGTTTGAGGTTGATGAATCTGGAATGGGTATCCCATAAGATTTAAGATATCATGCATGCACATCAAGATATTATCTGATTAATTTCATTTGAATAATAAATTTTTGTCAATATAGATGAATATTCCCAAAGAAGAATCAGAAAGTATTGAGGGCCAGTCTCTTTAAACTAATTGTGAGAAAGAAGTAAGATCAAAAAATAATTTGAAACAAATGAAAATCAGAACAAGACAAATGAAGACATTAGAGCTACTGAGTTACAAGGCATATTGTAATTGATATCACAAGTAGTTTATAAAATGACAGTCGTTAAAAGATCCTCAACCAATACAGGACTCATATCTGAAACAGGGGCAGAAGTGAATCAAAACTTGAAGATATTTTAGTCTTTCAAGCCATTTTCATTCAAGGGTGCTAGTGACTCTACAGTTGCCAAAGATTGGCTATTGAAGAACCAAAAATTCTAGTGGTACGATATGTCTGGAAAAAGAAAATTGGTTCTAGCTACTCTCATGCTAGAAGGTGAAGCAGAGAGATGGAGGCAGGCGCAATATGGAGAAAAATTTCAGCTGGCACCTCTTCTACAGATTCAGTGTGATGAAATTGTATAATTCAAATATTCTCAGTCAGATTATAGTTGCAAGAAAAATTTCTCAATTTGACTAAGAAATCCAAAACAGTTAAGCAATATGAGACGGAATTTACTTCCCTATCCAGATATGCACCTCATTATGTTAACACCTGGGAAAAAAAATATCACACATTTATACGTGGTCTCAGAAATCGTTTGAGTTTGGCTTTCGCACCATTTGAAATCAACAATTTCTTAATGCTAGTTGAAAGAGCTAGAATAATCGAAAACGAGTTGAACTTTTTCAATCAGAGTGGGAATCTCATGCAAACAAGCGAAAGGAATTTGGGAAAGGAGAATGCTTTCAAAGCAAGATAAAAGATAAGCAGAAGTAGCCTTAGGCAGACAAGTCATTTTGTGAAAATTATGGAAAAAGGCAATTTGGGCGGTTCTTGTTTTGTTTAGGAAAATGCTATAAATGTGGACAGCTAGGGCATACTCAAATTAACTCTACGCAGAAAAAACAAAAAAGAAAAAAGGCAGTATGCCACTGACATATCAAAGTATAGGGACAACCTTAAAAAATTTTGGAAGGCAACCAGTCCAACAAATCTCAATTTTGGGAAGCCTTCAACTCAAGCAAAGGGTAAAATTTCAAAGCACAAAAATGAGCAACTACTAAAAGCCTAAGTTTTTGCAACTATGACTCAAGAAGCCAAAGAATCGAAAAAAAAGTTGTTACAGACATGCTTATGATTTAAGATCAATTTGACACTGTTCTTTTCAATTTAGGTGTCTCGCATTCTTTTATTTCTGATGAGTTCATTGCAGTTTATATGTTGATATTATGTATTTTAACCCTGCATTGTGTGGTTATGCCTTTGAGAAGTGACTTTTATGCAGCAGAAAATGTGTCATACATATTAATATTCATGATAAGAAGTTACGAACACAATTGATTATCATATTAATTCAGACTTTTGATGTCATATTGAAGATTGATAGATTGGTAAATTATTTTGCTAGAATTGAATGCTGAAAAAGACGAGTAAAACTCAAACCGCCAGGTAAAAAGTCATTTTATATTTTATGTGATCGAAATGCACAATCTCCCCAGATTAGTGCAGTAAAAGTTCAAAAAGATTTGTGAAGTGGTGAACTGGTATTTCTAACCAAATTAGAAGTTTTGAATAAAAATGAGCAAGAACTGAAAAGCATTCCAATAAGGGTGTGACAAGGAGTGTGTTGGTGTAATGGATTTTATTGGTTAAAGAGATGGAGGGAAAGAAGGGATACAATTCGTAGTTTGATCTAAGCATTTATATCAGTTGTCTGCTAGTATGTGATCAAAATCATTATAGGTTGTAGGCTATATATGTGATTTAAGTTGGAGGTGATGTGAGTTGTTGCATTTGAATCTAGATGCCAATTGAGTGAGTACAATGAAGGAGCTATTAGTCTTTCGAGAAGTAGTGGGGGTATTAGGTTGTAGTTGAAATTGATTTGATGCCAATAATGAAAAATAGAGTGACCTTGTTTGCCACAGATTTGACAGATCGTAATAGATCTGTGGCCTCCCTTGCTTTGTCGAGTCTGACAACTGCGTCTGGTAGTAGTTGGTGTTTCTCGTTCCCTATGGCATGAGAAGTAGAGTTGTTGATGATCGCCATTACCACTTAAGGCTATCTGATTGATTGATTGATTTTTGTTAATAAGATGATAGAATGATGTGGATCTCGTCACTGCACAACAATAACTAGATCTCATCAAGACTTAAAAGATGAAGCTTAGTGTGAATTGACATTTTGAAGGATTGATAAGCAGCGGGTGTGGCATTCAAGATGTAGCCAATTCCTCAGTTGCAACAATGTTGTCCACAAGGGCCATGATATCGAAGGGATAGTGAGTCAAAGTTTTGTATTGTATTGAGAGGGTATAGTTCATATTTAGTTGTATCCCACGAGATCTGTTGGAAGTTTAGAGCCTTCTTTCAATGCTGGCTCAAATGGCAGAACAGGTAGGAAGATTTAGAACATAAGATGTTAAGAGTATAGAGTAGATGGTAGCAGCTAGGTTATAGTTGATGAGTTTCCATGTGTTGTAAAAGGGATTTGGTTGAATTGTTCCTGCAACATCTGTCATAGGACATGAATTTGACCCATTCAAAAACACTCCAAAGTCGTTAGCCGAGAAGAGTTTTAAGATATAAGCTCTCCAGGTTGGGTAATTGTTGTTGGAGAATTGGTATGAATAATTGATCTGATGTTGGTCATTAGGAGTTTAAAATGAGAAATTGCAGGCTGTCCCAGAATTCGAGCTGGGTTTTATCAATGAGTGACGAGGTGGAGGAATGTTCCATTGGACTGAGGTAACGACAGTATGGAAGGAGGAATCTGATACCATGAGAAATCTTGAAGCAGGGCACAAACCAGGCAAAATGCAGATATGAAGAAAAAGACTATAAAAGAGAACAATAATGATATGTATACAAAGATATATCACAGCATTTATTGAGACGGTGGAAAAGAGTGGTTGTGATGCAACAGGTTGTTATTGATGAACGCTGATTGTGCTGGCTTAGTCGAGGTGGCTGCACTTGCCAGCTTGCCTGAACCATATGGTTGACATTGATGATGGGCAGGCTTCTCTTTATGTATTTAGATTTTAGATTTCTTAAGAATTAAGGTTCTATAATATCTCTCTCTTTTATGAGGATTATCATTTCGCAAGCTTTCAAGATAGTTCAGACAATAAATTTGTTGGGTTATATCCATAAATAGCTCCAAATCTTAAAAAAAAACTACGTTAAGAACAGTTGAATTAAAATTTCTTGGGGAATTTATATGCATACCACATAATTATTATGTATTAATATATCTAACACCTGAAATTTAAAATTTTCATGCATAAAGCTTAAGAGTTTAATATTACATCAAAAATATCATTATTGACAACTATTTAAAATTGACAGCACTCTTTCATGCATAGGTTTATAACACCGAAGTGTTATAAATGTAACTATAAAGTTTATTTATTAAATATGCAAGTACATAGGAATTGTGGTATGAATCTGAGTTTCCCAAAATTTTGATAGACCATATTTTGGCCTCCTAAGTTTTCAGCCTTGAGAATTCAAAATGCTTCAACGCTGTAGCAAAATCTATGTTTGTGTATTCATAATGTGCAATATTTTTCTTTTGTTTCTTTCATTTTCTGTTGATTCTACTCCGCTAAGCAATACAAGTTATGCAAATGTAAAGATTCGGGATGATAACACTTTAAATAAGTAGCAAAGGAAATATCAACTAATCACCAACTATAGAAATTTGTTTTCTGTTTAGATCTCTTAATCCTATAATTAAACTTCAAACTTGCAATGAAACACATATTAATAATTAATCTATTACGACTTTTTGAGTTGGCTTTATGATCTCCTCAACCTTCACCACAACATAATTTACTAACTATGCTTTGGGTAAGTTTTTTAGTACAACTCCTTACCATATTATCTCATTCATGCATTCTTCATATGCCTACCGCATTGATTTTATCAACTATGCATATAAGTGCAACTTTTACCCCCTAGTATATATACAATTTAAACCATCTATTTTTTTTTTTCATTTTCCATCCTCATGATATTACTTCCTATGATACCAAAGTTAACTCAAACAGCAATAGGAAAGCAATTATTATTACCGAAGGGCAAATAGACGGTTATAACTAATACAGTGAAAGGGAAATAACAACGACAGATACAGACAAACACAACCAAAATTACATCCAAGGGGTGGTGTCGGTTATAGTTTGGGAAGGTGGCGGCAAGGTAGGGAATGTAGAGCAGCGGGTAGTACATCATTGAAGCAGTAGGTATTAGGTGGGCTGGACAGCAAAGAAACAATGAACAGAAGCAGTTTTGGGTGGCTAGAATAACAACTAGACTATGGGGGAGGGGTTCCAGTTGGTTGGGATAGCATATATGTGGCAGGTAGGCGGTGCAGGAGGGCTGCGACAACGACTAGATGGCAGAGAAGTGGTTTTGAATGGTTACAGCTAAGGCTNCTAGGCGGTGCAGGAGGGCTGCGACAACGACTAGATGGCAGAGAAGTGGTTTTGAATGGTTACAGCTAAGGCTGTAAAGGGGCATTTCTGGTGGCTGAAAGGGCAGCCAGGCGTCAAGGGAATTGGTTTTCTGGGCGGCTGGAACAACAGCCAAGGGAAGGCAATACTGCTGGAAAGGTGGACCATAGCAAAACAGCCAAGTAAGGTTGTTTTCAGGTGGATGCAGTAGGTATGGTGAAGGTGGCAGAGAAGGAAAGGATGTTGAAATAGGGAAAGTTGAGGATAGTCACAACCTAAGAACAAGATACAGTCGGAGCAACACTCCCATTGGATACAACCCTAGAAGTAGAAAATCGAAGACGTCCACAGCTATCCAAACAAAAAACTCACCAAAAACTTAATCCTAGACATGAAAAAAGCACATAAATAGTACTAGGGTAATTAGGAGTGGGGCAACTCTCACAAGCAGTAAACCAATGTAAAGAAGGTAGGCTGACCCACAATTTACTGTTCAGAACTGATCCATGTGGCCCAGCAACTCCCACTCCAACGCCTGGTTCAGAATATTTACTCTTGCGTTCGTGGGAGTCACGCGATTGTTGTCGTATCAATGAAGCCCGCGTCAAACTCTCAAGGTTAAGGGAGCTTCGACCTCATCCGTCGAAGCTTCAGTGTCCTCATAGTATAAAGTCAAGTTAGTCATATTAAAGGTGGCCAAAATGTTACCAATTCACGATAAATAAATCATGCAAGCGTTATCATTCCAAAGCACATCCTAGTAGAATAAATATCCACACTTTTTTGGCACAAACTGAGCTGAATCTATATATAAATGTAGATTCTAACAAAGTAACCGTCGAACCTTTAAATTTGTAATGTGCTTCTCCCACCCCTCATTATCGGCTGGGCGTATCTATAAAACAAGTATGTCAAAAAGAATTACGTCTAGAACAAAATTTATGGCAGGCTGAACCACACTGAAGTGTAACGACTCAGGAGAGGCATTTTCTTCTTCTCTTGTAGGTGTTAGATCCCATTATAAGATTTTCTCTCCCACCAAGCTTTTAAGGTAACGCTGTGTTTCATCCCTCCTGTCTGGAATATGTCAGTGGGTACACCGTGGAACTGCATTTTATAACTGAATAACTCCATCTAGTTTTCCAGAAGTGGCGCCAAAATGATTTCATCTCTGACATGTTGGGCCTCCCACAATAGAGGCAACTCATGAAGCAAATTATCTATCTGAAAGTTTATAATTCTCCTATGTGGGATGGTCATGTGTCGATCGTCGGTTTTTAGAACTTAGGACCGTCCTGGACCATTTATGTTAATTCTATTGGAGTGTCTCTCAGGGGCTCTCAGCCTTAATTACGTACTTTCTCCGTCATCGGGTACTCCTTTGTCCTCACCTTCTTAAGTGTACCGTGTCATTGCTCATTTCTTTAACTTCTCACTAATCTGTGAAAGAGTATTGTCATCCCACCTAACCGACCATCACCCCCTTGGCATACAACTCTAGAGG
>JXCR01006651.1:0-16799 GCA_002079205.1 Phalaenopsis hybrid cultivar
TTTTGTGTTTTATCTATGTTTCATCCTTTTAGGATGCTAGTGTCTGATGTATCGTATGGGTAAGGCACCTTTTCTTGGATCTTCTCATACCTCTATGTATCTTTTCAATTTCAATAAAATTATCCCTTGGGCGTTTATTAAAAAAAAATCATGTTATTTACTTTTTTTTTTACTTTTGATTTTATTTAAGTATTTTGGAGAATATAATCTGAAGTGGGGTATCATATTTCTTTTACTAGTGTGTGTAGCTTGTTCAGAAATAGGTGAAGACATCCTCGACATCCATACCTCTTCGTTTCATGATTATTCCTATCATTTTCAATAGGAACAACTATCAAATGATGTCTATCGATACCCAAACGTTGTCAACTTGTGGTGTGTGTAGCTTGTTAAGAAATAGATGGTGAACGTCCTCAACATCCGTGTCGAGTCGTTTCATGATTAACCCCACTATTTTCAACAGAAACAACCATCAAGTGTTTCCTTTCCATACCCAAACATCGTAATATACGATTTCTATCTAAAGTGGAGTATCCTCTTTCTATTGCAAGTGTTCTGTGTGGCTTGTTCAGGAATATGTGAATATCCCCGGCATCCGGATCACGTCATTTCATGATTATCCCCGTCATTTTCAACAGAAACAACTATCAAATGAAGCCTATCCATGCCCAAATGTCGTCAACTTGTGGTGTGTGTAGCTTGTTCAGCAGCATGCGGTGAACATCCTCGACATCCATACTGTGAAGTTTCATGATTATCTGTCATTCTCAACAAGAACAGCTATCAAACGACGTTTATCCATATTACATACCCAAACGTCGTAATATATGATTTATATCTAAGTTGAGTATCCTATTTCTTTTGCAAGTGGTGTGTGTAGCTTGTTCAGGAACAATTGGTGAACATCCCCGCCATCCTTATCATGTCGTTTCATGATCTTCCCTGCCATTTTCAACTGAAACAACTATCAAACGACGCCTTTCAATACCAAACACGTCAACTTGGTGTATTTTCGTCACATCCTTATTCCACAACCACTTCCCCACTAAATCTCCTTCCTAAGTACTTTCTAAAAGCCTTATAACAATATTATTTGGTATTAGAGCTCAACAAGCCCTAGATTTTAGAGCTGTCGTCTTTAACCCAAATCTAAAATTTAAGAA
Source organism: Phalaenopsis hybrid cultivar (assembly GCA_002079205.1). Taxonomy (NCBI): domain Eukaryota; kingdom Viridiplantae; phylum Streptophyta; class Magnoliopsida; order Asparagales; family Orchidaceae; genus Phalaenopsis; species Phalaenopsis hybrid cultivar. Next base: position 1,164 of record JXCR01006651.1, read on the forward strand.
AAAAAAGTATCTCCATTATACCCAAACTTTCCAACCACAATTCCTAGCCCTAAGCCTAAATTTTGAAAATCCAATTTTTCTACTTTCACCAAAATTCCACCCTGAGATCTGCAACCAAAATCAAAGCCTCAACCGACCTTGGTTTGCAATCTTGCATCCACTGAAAATTTGATAAAAAAAGGACACAATGTCGCCTTGGAGAAATCTACAAAGAGGAGCCAAGAGCTTATTATGGAAGATATTACAGAAATAAAACATTAAACTGAAACAAAGATTTACAGCTTTTGAGAGCAGAATTTAAAGGTCACCCGTAGCCACAACAGTGACTCGTCGGATCGAGAAGAAGTGAATCCCTTCCATCGGGCAGTTTCCAGTGATGAATAACCAATGCCCCGGTTATTTGACATGAAAAATCAAAAGAGAAACTAGGATTTTAGAGTGAAGTTTGACTTGTCGTATTTTGACGATCTCATGGATCTAAACGAGTTGATTGAGAGGCTTCAAGGAGTAGAATGAATCTTTGAGTACAAAGGTGTTCCACAAGACATAATGGTAAAGCTAGTCTCCATTAAATTAAAGTAGAGCGCACCACTATGATGGGAGAACCTAAAGCATTTGTGACAATAAGAAATAAAAAGCAAAATCACTGCCTGGTTATAAGATGAAGTCGGAGATGCAGCACAAATGCCTACTAGTTCGTTAAAAAAAGGACATGTGCTTGAGACTTCATCACTTGTAGTAGCAAGATCTTTTAGTAGAGTACACAATTGAGTTCAAACATCTTTTGTTGAAGTGTAAGCAAATATAGCCAAAGGAGAATACCATAGCCAGATATATGTGAGGATTGAGATCATCTATTGACAACGTGATATAGTTACAAATCAATTAAACAATGCAGAATGTCTAGACACTAGCCCTGAAGATAGAGAAACAACATAGCAATATTAGGTCCACATCATCCTTCAAGCAGATTTTAGCCACCAGATCAAAAAACAAGAATACACCTAGTGGAGCAGCCAAGCCGGCCCGCCTGAGGAAAAAAACCAATACACGGTGGAGAAAAAGCGGAGCGTACTAACACTCTCAGATCTGTCCAAGCCAAGATATGTTTCAAATGCCACAATTTTGGGCACATTCCATCAAATTGCCCAAATTAAAAAATGGTATCTCACTGGAGAGGGAACAGTTAAAAAATGATAATAGCATATAAGATGATGAAGATATTAAAGAGAAGTATTGGTTTGCAGCCGAAGAGAGAGAAATGTGAATGATTCAAGCTGAGCTCGCGAGAGAGACTCCACCAAGATTAGCATTGGTTGTCTTAAAAGATGGTGAGCTCAATAAGTTAATACCAGAAAAGAAACAACCACTGTTGAGAGAGTTATTGAATGCCCTAACAGATAGTTCACCACTTAAGTGGCTACCATTGAAAGAGATTCAACATATCATAGATCTCATTCCAGGATTTGTTTTTTCCAACCAACTCGCCTATGGGATACAACTAGCCGAGAATGAGAAGTTGCATAAACATGTTACACATTTGATGGTTATAAGCTTGGTTAATGAGAGCACAAGCCCAAATGTAACTCCGGCTCTGATTGTGCCAAAGAATGATGGCTATTATTCTATTAGGACATTCTCTGGAATGACATATGTGTTTTAAAATTGCATGGAATGGATGTAAGCATAAATTTTATAGTGGGAATGCCGCCAACACAGCACAACATACTTCATTATAATGTTAATAGGTTGATTCCATAAGTCTTCAGAGAAAAAGGTAAAGCCTCTTCTACTTGGGGAGGGGGAGAATGAGGCGGGAGCACATGAATATCGTGTCCCATGGCATCCCACTCATAGAATCTTGTCATTGCAGGATTCCACCTGTCGCGGGATACCGACGAATTGGGATTGAATCTTGTCCCGACAGAGAAGCTTCCACGGGATTTTTGCTATCCCGCAAGTTGGATGCGAGATTCCACCACGTTTCGAGCTGAAATAGGGATTTCATGCCTATTTCCTCCTAATGATCCTTGTGGAGTCTCAATTACTTGAGGGATTATATGTACTTGTTAATTTCCTATCTTTTTAGACTTATTATTTTCTTTAAGTATTTTGGAGATTGTAATATCTTATTTTTACCTATAGAGTATTTTATAATATTCCTTTTATAAGTGATATGTATGTAGCTTGTCTAGGAACAGGTGATAAACCTCCTCGATATTTGTGTTGCACCGTTTATTGTTATCCCCATTATCTACAAAAGTGACAGTCGGGCTGAACGACGCATATGCCTGCCCAAACAATGTTGAACTCCAGTATTTTCATCCCCTCGTTATTCCACAACCATTTCCCCAAAATCCCCTTCCCAAATACCTTCGAGAAGCCTTAGAATGATATCATTATGTCTTCATCTTTAACTCCAATCCCATTATTTTCGCTTCTAATGCACTAACTTAATGCAATCAGTATATATTTTATCCCTTGCCTTGGACATTCTCTATATCTCATTTTATCCTTCCTTTTTATCATGCTTTTAATATAAATCATTAAAAGATTTAACTCTTGTTTAGTCTTACAACACACATTTAGAACTATCTTTCTTATAATCATTGTCAACTTCAGTACTATTCATTATTCAAACTTAATGAAAATATTTATTTTCCTTATTAACATTTTGGGCCTCCTCACTCTGCTACCAAAACTCATGTTCATTGTATAATCTATCTGACATATATTCTCAGACCTATATGGCCATTCCATCACTGAAATTAGTCATATTATCTCACATCCAATCCAGCTCAACAATAGAATTCTAATTTTCCTCTCTTGACACATCCCTTACAAGATTAATATTTTCGCATTTCAAATTAAAACATCCTATATTTAAGCAATTAATTAATTGCAATCTTTATAACCTTAAAATATGCATGAATAAATATTAATTAATATTATGTAGTCAAACTCTCTCTTGGGATCACCTTACAATCTTTGCAAGAAAATTTCCTCCCTTCTAAGATAAAATAAGTTTGTTTGTCATTTTGCAATTCCACTTTTATCAATAATAAGCGTTCACCTTATTTCTTAAAGCATATATTCGTTGTTGTAAGTGCATAAGCAACTGTGAAATCAAGCACAAATCCATCAGTTACATTCTATCCCTATTTCATGCCCATCATGAACTTTCTCATAGCCCATCCTACCAAAAACTATAAAAATATTTAATACATCACTGATAAATATCATTTTTTCTTATATCTGTCATATTAGTTCATCTATCTCTTCTCGAAATTAGATTTTTTAATTCTCTTCTAATCCTGAATTGATGATGAAGGCACTAACTATATTTATTATAATGCCCTCATAGATAAATATATTAATTATAATCACATTATAAAAAACTATATTCCACTCAATAAATTTTATTTACGACTTGTTATCCAATATTATATCAACCACATTCCTAATGTTAAGACTTCCAATATACAATAACTCAAATACTCCCAAACATCTTTAAATTTTTCTAATTCCCGTTTGTTTCTTATAAACAAACAATATTTAAAGTCTCATTCAAAGTCCCTAAATCTATGTTGCATGTCTAAAGTTAGCACTCGGCTCAAATAAACCGTCCTTGTCGTTAAAATCAATTTATGTTGCATTACTCATGAGACATTTAAAGGTGACATCTTTGCAAACCCTTGCCTATTTTTTACCAAAATCGGTATAAATTGTGATGTATCACTTAAAAATGACATCCTAACAAAATTATTACCTACTTCTCACAAAAATCATGCTAGAATGGTGTGCTATTTAGAGAGAACATCTAATAATTTGCGCAATTTAAATTTAGATTCATTTGATTTGATTTCTCCTAAGTTTTATAATTAGTAATGAACAAAACATTAACTTTCAATATTTCTATATGAGCTTATTCAAGTCTCAAATAAAAAACTTCAAGTTTACATGATCTTTCTCAAAACACCATATTCTAAAATACAATAGATTAAATATGCAGAAAAGGACTCCATAGTTGAAAGTATAAAGAATCCTATTTTAATAATTCAGCTATTACAAGATTTCTTGTACGAGATTTACACTATTTGACTTGATCTACCAACTAAACAAGGTAAAAAAGGTAAAAATTCTAAATATCCATCAGGAACATAAATAGATACTATTAATGGGCACGGTATGGTAATGATTTATAAATTAAACAGGTAAATGAATAAAGATTAAATGAAATTTCAAGGTATGCATCTTGCAATATTTTGAGCACCTGCAACAAATTCACTATGAACAAGAAAAAAGAAAATTGGTACTTGTTGCATGCTATACACTATTACATATTTATATGTTTTGTAAGGAGTGAGAATTGCTAAGGATCAAGTGAGAACAATAATCTAACTATTTAACCCTAAACACATATCTTCCCCACCTTTTGGTTAACGGGTGCAATAGGAAGTATGGCCAATAACATTTTTTAAAACTAATTGAAATGAGGTTAAGCCCATTATTGCACCCTGAAAATTTATACCAAATTCGAGCAATTCTAGTTCAAAATTTCAAAACGTAGATTGATTTCAAATAAGACACTTCCCCAAGATTTTACCCTCTTGTGAAGACCTTAATATTTAGTTTAAGGTTTCCATAAACACAAGCTTTTATACTTGATCACCCCTCTCAATCATACGAGAGTTTTAATTAAGATTAGTCAATAAGCACTACAGTGCTTTGATTTAGCAAAAGTAATTTGGATTAGGAAAAGAATATATTGCTATCCGCATATGATGTATGACAAGGAATAATGACCAACCCAATTGAGATCTCATTAGTCCATCATCTAAGTTATCATAAACCCTAATCTCTTAGTTAACACAGATAGTCAACCCTACCTAACTAAAGAATCACTATCAACAATAATGAGTAGTGTCATTGAAAAGAACTCCATAGAATATGATGAAAGTTTGTCAAATTGACTAAATTTAAGACAACCTTATGAGTGTGATTTATAGCTCAAAACTCATAAGTTTATCATTGAGAAACTAGTATATGATGTTGTCATTGTAATTAGGTTACAAAACAAATCATGGGTGGCATGCCACATTCTTACTAGCATGTGATTTTTATGTGTGGCCATAGACATTAGTTCCTGTGAGCTTCGACTAAATAGAAGTTTATTACACCTGATAAACTATTGCAGAGGATGGATGTATGACTCTTTGAATGCAAAGTTGGCCTCAATTTGAATGAAGTTCCCTCAAGTTATAATTTTGCTTTGATTAAGCCCATCACCAAAAAAAGAGCCCAAAATGTCTTAGAATTTGAAAACATGTTTTCGATGAGAATCCTCATTGGTTATCGATAATTGTACCAAGCATAAGGGAATATTGCTAGAAACATTTATCCTTACAATCAAAAGCATAACACTTAATGTAATAATATTCTAATAACCAACCCCACCGGGGACTATTGCTTGAGGTGTTTGTCTTTTTAATTAAGAGCATGATGTTAAGTTGTAATTTTTCCGATTATAATTTTCTGGCAGTCAAAACCATTATCCTGATGAAAGCTTAAAATGTGTCTTCATAGTTGAGTGCTTTATTTAGATGATAAATCCTTCTAGTTGTAATATTTGAATAACTACACACGGCATCGTCGAAATTAAGACCTTATTAGGTTGACACATTCAATCCAATCATACGATTCTTAAACCTCTAGGATGCCTACTTTAATTTTTATTTTTGGGGCTTGTTGAATTGGAGGAGCTTCGCGAACTTAGTTCAATAAACATGTGTGTAAAGTGAAAGCCTAACATGCACAAACAACTTTTGTCAAATTAGTGAAGAAAATTGTTAGTAAATTTAAAAGCTCAAACATCTTTATCTCGTTTGGCCCTAGGTTAGAGAATTGACCATTCTTTTACTTTTTAATCTCGACTTGCTAAAATTTTATGAGCTTTGAAATTCTTCTTCCACGATCTTTGGAACTCTTTAATAGGCCAAAGTTATCGACATTTTATAACTTCACATTTTGGTATTTTCGATTCATGTACATGTTGCTCCCTATGGTTATGTTCTTCTACTAACCTTGCCTGTCATAGGGCACTTGGAGTCTTCAACTTCTTGATTTGTTGTGGGCAAATTTATTGAATTTTAAACCCATTTGTTGAGATATTAATAATTGCTTCAAGGGTAAGAAAATAGAAAAGCCTTGTCTTGATTTGTTGGCGATGGAGTGGTGACTGAGTGGAACTTGATTTGTATGGTCGATCAAAAGAATATAACTCAAAGGACTAAACTTGATTGCTTTAATTTCATTTTGAGGGGCTGGCATATTGGCACAAAAAAAGAGATGTTAAATGCACGTATCATAAAAATAAGATTTTTTTTTTAATCTTTTGTTTCTATGTTATTGTTTCTATTGTGAGTAATATTTAAGACTCACATCACACTAGAATTCAACTTGTATTACCTATTCTAGACATACGCAAATTTTATATTCTTCTTTATTTGCTACATCAATTATGTCAATCATGAAAAAGAAATTACGCTTTAAAAATTGCCATGTCATAGGCCCTACCAATTATAGCCTTCATAAGAAGAGGATAAGGACATAGTCGGTAATCAAGTTATGGGTCATGCACCCTCATCTATAGAAGGTCGGGGCACAAATAGTTTATGGACCCACTAACAACTCTAATAATAGAGACATTACAACCCTACACTATATGTATGAATAGGGCGGTCTATGGACTCGTAATTATTCCTTCGCAATTTCTACAATAATTGGAATGCAAGCCCTAGCAACTCTTCCTATAACATGCAAAGGATAAGGCCTAATAGACCCTATATATTTTCTTGATATTCATATTGAATTCATTATATCCTCAAGAATTTAGTATTTATATAATTTATAATGGGTGAAAAATAGGGTTGTATGATTTGTTACAGTCTCAAAAAGGTCCTAAACACTAAACATGATTATTGGAATTATTCAAAATTTTTCTAAGCTTCCTTTTTTAAAAAAGTTTTTCATCCATCTATTTGTGCTTGTCCTTTTGGCCTTTTGTAATTTAGCATTTCTTCATGTCTCAAAATTTCTCTGTTATTTTTCATATTTTTGTGCTTTAAAAAATATGTAGTGCCTAATTTAAAACGTCACGACCTACTTTGCAGAAGCAAGGACATAATCTTTAACGCAAACACGGAAAGAAAAAAAAAAGATTTCACAACTTTTGAAACAGTAAAGAAATCACGTTCTCATCAATAAGTGTGAAGGGTGAACCCCTTCAATGCAACTTGGTTTGTGTCAAGGATTTATTTAGGAGCTATTCAGTTCAAATTTTTAACACTAAATTGATAATCAGAGTTTATAGAGATGCATATGTATGCATGTTGTAACACGCTTTTTTTATATTGTCATACACTTACTGATATGTTGTATGGCATGCCGCACCACTTTCCACATTTTATGATACACCAATTTGAATGCTTTATGACAAACTATTTTGTGCACTTTTCAGCACACCATTTTGTTAGCACCATTTTGTTCATTTTCATCAGTGTTTGCTTTTGTTTGAGCCTTTATCATTGGTGGCAAGTTACTAAATTTGTGCAAAATAATTTTATATTAATTTTTCTTAAACAACTTTCAATATAATTCCTTTTTGTTTTTTTAATATTGCAACAAACATGTGTTCATGCTCATCCCTGATCGCCTTTTCACTCAGCATTCATATAATTTTTTCCAAAGTTTAAAGTAAAATTTAGGAACTATTCTATCACCCCCACAAAAGGTGATGGAAGTAGGCAATCTCATCATGCTGATAAAAACATCTTCGATGCGATGCATGGGACACCACAACCAATGAAATCCATTCAAGCACACTAATAAAGGTGATAAGAGGTTTAATGAGGGGTAATTGCACAAACTCACATAATATCTACCCAAATTTGTGCTCCATCTTGCATTAAAAGACGTGAATGGGTTGCAAGTAAGATACCCATGAACTCCATCCCAATTTTGGTTCATCTTAGTGAGGTTTTCCCAAGCTACCCAGCAAAATAGTGGAAAGGGAGAGGTAGACAAAAAGCTTTTTTTTTATCTGAGTGATTTTGGCTGAGAGCCTTTGCAAGAGAGCTGAAGGGAGAAGAAAAAGCGAGGAACACTTTCACAGAAGTTTGATCAACAATCAAATAGTCCTAAAACTTTATAAAACTTAATAGCTGAGGAGTTCCATGTAGCAGATTGACATCATTGCCTTCGATATTCCAGTTTCACACCCAAAAAGAGGCTAACTAAGAAAACGAAGGACAACAATATTCTACATAAAAGTTTCTATCCTCTTATGCATAACTTGATATGCCTCAAACCTTTCTCCGTGGAGATTTCACAGTGAGACTGCTTTAGCAAGAACCGCTTAACATAAATAAAGAATATGTAGAGAACAAAAACGTAGCATAAACAGAAGCTTTACAGCGAGTTAAATCAACAGCTAAATGAAATAATTACTCACAGGCTTTAGAGCTGAAAATTCTCTTGCTAAGAAAGTTTTCAAGTTGACAGTTTCATGATATGTTGAGCTTTGCCGAATCATATCCAACTCCTCTGGAGCCCAAAAAATCTGAAATTATCTTGCCTGTCAGTAATATGCATAATAAATGCCACGTCATGCCAAGAACTTTCCATATGAATTAACTTAAAAAGTAATGAGACTCAAACATAGCTTATAAATGAATCCTGTAGCTAAATAAACCCTTGCAGAATCCCAATAAAAAAGCAATTAATGTCCCTCTTAAAAACATCAACCTAATAACCAAAGCAAGGGAAAAAATATGAAAAGATAATTTTTGAAAAAATTATTGACCATATGATGGGTGGTAGACTTGTGCTGCTTATCCTCATATTTCTTGAATTTCTTATATTTTATAATCCACCTATACTAATTATTTGTTGTAGAAAAAAACTTGAGTGAACAAACCAAATAACTAACTTCATATGAGAGAGGATCGCAAGCACAAACTTGCTTAGAATCGGAGAAAGATTAGCTCATTTCATTTTAATATCCGACATGACCTCAAGAATCATAAATAAACAATTCAATTGAATATGTCATGGCTATCAGAAGCTTTATGAAATACAGTCCTTCATTCAACTTCCCTGTCATGTTAAGTTAAATCTCATAGTATTCGAATGAATTCAAAAAAACTAAAAAACATCTTCATTAGGCTATTTACATCTTGAAATACATAATCAGCTTTACGAAGTTTCTGCAGTGCAGTCCTACATTCAACAACCCTAACCCGTTCAGTTGAACACTAAAAAGGTCGAATAGTGACATCAGTAGATGTGAAAAGCATGTTGATTAGGCAATTTCATAATTTTTCAAAGGAATGACAACAGTTAAGAGATAAAAAAATCATGTCGCAAATTACAGATCGATTTCACACAATAGACATTTTTAGTTTTTAAACAAAGGTCAGAGGCCATGCAAGGACCTGTGACCTATAGCCCATGAAATTAACATTTGAGAGTTTTTTGGTAGGTCATTCACATCTTGGAAAAGTATATTGTAGAACATATGGGTGATCCTCAACATAAAATTTTATTAATCTTTAGCATTATCCTAAGTGTCTGACGCGGGGAACTTAGGGGAGGCCTAACCCGATTGAACCGGCCACTAGGTTCAGCAGGAGAAGGCTCTCGGTCCAACAACTTGACCAATCCCATCCACCCAATTTCATTGAACGGGAATTATTCTCAACCCCCCTTCTTTCTATTTTCCATCCTATCTATCGATTGTAAAAATATGTGTTTGTTGTCATAGGGTTTAGTTTTGATCTTCTTGATTTCATATTTCTGTTCAGCTTGTCGTCACCGGCTGTTTTCTTGGTTGTATCCAAAAGCGGGAAGGTGCTCTGTTGTAACTCATCTAAGATGGTGATCTTCTCGAAAGGTTCAACATGTGCTCCGACTATAACTCAACCCGAGGGGATACTTATCTTCCCCCACTTAGCTCCACAGTCCCTCTTTCCTGTTTCATGCCGCAAGCTCAAACCTGCTAGCACCCCAAACCCTTTCCTCCCTGTTCTTTGCACCACAAAAGCTTCCCACCTATTCCACCATTCTAACTACCGCTTAAAATCCTCCACCCCCACCCCCCTCCGTTTATCTGACATCAGATTTATTCCCCTCACTGCAGCCACTGCAAGAACCCCCACATCTTACTTCCATCAGTTTACAACCCTCCTGTACCGCAGCCACCTCCTAACCCTCTTGCCTGCCTCTAGTAAAATTGCAACCTTCCCCTTCCTGCTTCAACTGCACACCTACCCAACCCCCTCCAGCCTGCCAACACCTCATCCAGCTCCTCTCACCGCTGTCCCGCCTCACCCTAGTCGGAGCTTCGCATTGGTTGTGTGTGTTTGACAGTTATTTCCCATTTCGAATAGACTTCATTGAAAGTTTATACTTCTTTTGTGGTTTGGATTAAACTCCTATATCATTTGATATAATAACTAGTATAACCCTAGTCCTATCCTATGGCATCCACTTCCACCAAAAAATTTCTTTCATATTCACAAATCATAGCCAAACTTTAATAAAACCCCAATTTCCCTTACTGATTTTCAAAATCAAAAACCCTAAATAAATTTTTACACCTTCTTTCACCTCCCAACTCTAAACTCTAGCCATGCCAATAAGGAGATACATGCTCGAGCCTACCCGGGAAGAGATACAGCGAGATCCGTCGACTTTAGATGAGGCTTGCAGAAATTGAGAATGAAACTGAGGGGGAACTTACCCTTTATGATTACAAGGAAAGTCGAAGAAGCGAAAGAGACGAGAATTTCAACCCCTTCCATAGGGAGGATTTCAGTTATGAAGAAGAAAGGTCATGACACATTGGAATCCAAAATCAGAGGAGGCCCCGTATGGAGGACACAGTGATATCGACATAAAGGAGGATCTACTACAACTCGATGGAGATATAGATCCAAATGATTTTATCGAATGGCTATAATCAGTTGAGATGATCTTTGAGTAAAAGAGTTGTCATAAGACAAAAGAGTGAAGTTTGCAGCTATCAAATTGAGAAAGAAGGCCTCCTTGTGGTGGGACAACTTACAAAGGTAAAGGAAGAGAGGAGGCAATGACAAGATTACCAAGTAAGAAAAACTACGGAAGACGATGCAGAAAAAATACATACCTCTCCACTACCGCCAAGATATGTCTCTGAGATTCCACCACCTGCAGCAGAGAGACCTTTCAGTGGAGGATTTCAAACGCAATTTGATCTGTTACAGATGAAGTGTGATTTAGTAGAGCAAAAGGAACACACCATGACACCATAGCCCAGTATCTGTGTGCCCTGAAGCCTGCAATCAACAATATAATACAACTACAACCCTATTGGTCACTAGAAGATGTCCAGACCTTAGCCTTAAAAGTGGAGAGGAAGTAAAAAACAGAAAAAACAACCACCACCAGTCAGGCAACTACCCACAATTGGAGACACCAGCAAGAGCACGCCTCAGGGATTTGAGAAAATTGGTTCGAATAAGGAAAACCGCCCCTAGTGAGAAGAAGTCTGAGAAGAGTAGTACATCTGCTACAGTCACCATCAAAAAATGTTTCAGAGGCCATGGATTTGGGCATATCGCTTCCAGCTGTCCGATGAGCCAAGTTGTGTCTTTTACCAAGCATGGTGTTGTGAAGGAGGTTAACAGTAAAAAAACATCTAAGGAACAGGATAAGGTGCACCATCTTCCACCTAATGAGGGCGAGATGCTCGTGATTCAACGGATCCTACTGACAGAGGATAAGAGAAATCCGCAAGGGCTTTGTCACAACATAGTTTACACTCGCTGTACTGCGTACAAAAAGGTATGCAATCTTGTCATCGATGGAGGGAGTAGTAAGAACGTGACCTTTACACATATGGTAAAGTTTGGCCTCCAAATTCAAAAGCACTTCTAGTCATATTCTCTAACATGATTGAAGAACAAGGTCAATATTGATCGGAGGTGCCTAGTGAATTCTTTGATCTGGAGACAACTATAGGATCAGATGTGGTGTGACATAGTACCCATGGATGTTTGTCACATATTATTAGGGAGACCATGACAGTTTGATTGTAGAACTCGGCATGATGGATTCAAAAACACCTACTATTTCACCAAGGATGGGAAGTGCATCGTTCTTCTCCCTTCGACGGAGCCCAAGATCACATATTCACAAGTGCCCTTACCAGCATAACAACATCGGTAGGACCAATTTTGGTGAAGAAAGAGGATGATGAGACAAAGACACCCACTCTAGCCACGAGATAGACATGACAGAGCATTTCAGGATATCATGATTCATACCTTACCACCAGCGCCACCACCATTCAGAGAGTTTCTGTTACGCTCACTTCGGATCAGGTTGGGTTGACCATGGATTACTTTGTGAGCATTCAAAAACATAAGCGAGACAAGCAGACTCAGTTCAGTTCAGTAGTGGACTCCAATTGAGCAGATCGATAGGAACATATGCTCGCAAATGAAGAAAAATCGTCAGGTGCTTTGGGAGGCAACATAGCTGGCAGTGGGATCCAAGTGCTAATAGGATTGAAGACGAAGAACCAGAAGCTTCGACAAATGAATTCGAAGCTCCCCCAACCCCAGGAGATTAACTTTGGGGAAGGAGGCCTGGCAAGACTGGACCAGTCGCAGCGTTCAGTAGGAGTAGGTTCTCGGTCCAACTGGAGGTTGGACCGACCCCCTCCCACTTTCATTGGGGAGGAATTATTCTCCCCCTTACTTTTATGTTTTCCCGCCTATATATATGTTATAAAGATGTGTGTTTGTTGTCTTAAGAGTTTAATTTTGGTCTTCCTGATTTCAGATTTATGTCCAGCTTGCAGCCGCCGGTTGTTTTCCGGTCTAAAGTTGTCTCCGAAGGCGAGAAGGAGCTCTGGCTGTAACTAGTCCAAGGTGGTGATCTTCTCCAAAGGTTTAAGGAGTGCTCCGATGGTAACTCAACCCCACATGGGATACCTATCTTCCCCCACTTCCCTCTATAGTCCCTCTTCATATTTCTTGCCGCAAGCCCAAACATGCTCCGATTTTCGGCCGCCAATAACCAGAATCGCCCCTACTTCCCACCGCCAAACACTTTCCTCCCTGTATCCTACACCGCAACTACCTCCCACCTATTCCACCATTCTAGCTTCTGCTAAACATCCTTCACCCCCCTGTTTACCTAACACCGGCCTTATTCCCCTCACTATAGCCACCACAAGCACCCCCACATCTTACTGCCACTTGTTCACAACCCTCTTGTACCGCAACCACCTCCTAACCCTCCTGCATGCCTCCACTAAAACAACAACATTTCCCTTGCTACTTCAACCGCACACCTACCCAACCCCCTCTAGCCTGTCACCACCTCCAACCCCTCTCACCACTGTTAGAGGGTCGTCCTACCTCGCCCTAGTTGAAGATTCGTGTTGTTTGTGTATCTTTGTCATTTATTTCCTGTTTCAAAGAATTTTTATTGTAAGCTTTCAAATTCTAGAAATATATTTATATTTCTTTTATGATTTGGGTTAACTGCGATATCGGTGTCGAGTGAATGGACATAAAATGCAGTGTGAGAAAGCCTGCAAGTTAACTTTTACAACCCTAAACATATCAAGCGTCAAATGAAACTAATTGATATCACATGATAGTGAAATTGCAAGACATATTTATAATAATAGAGTAAAAGACAACTTCAAAAATTTTGCTCTAGAAAATAATTTTTGCAGCCAGAATTATTCGCAAACCCTGGACAATGCAATTTGAAGTGTTAGTGTAAATTTATTGGATTTATATTCTTCAACACCATGCAAAGCAGCGGTCCCTCCAATACAAGCGCTAATCATGATTTTATTTTAATTTAGCCAATCTCAACATATCATGCCCATCATGAAATCAATGGAGAAATCCCTCGAATTGTTTTAAGAGAGTTGGATGTCAGTTTTGAAAGAAGCAGACATCCAAACAGCTGACTCCCTGGTAGCAGAAACAATTACTAAATCTCTACTGATTTCTATGTCGCATGCAATATTTCAAGCAAAGGACAGACAAGCTGAAAGAGCTTTTAACTCAATCCTCCAGATGATGATTTGAATTTTGTTTTTTTTTTTTAGTTCAAATGGAATCTTGTATTAAAAACCTTCAGCTTCCCCAAATACGCATAAAACACCTCAACCAAGTGATTGCTAACAAATAAACATGACCTTTTCTTTTTTGATACAATTCATCCCAGACCCAAACTAAAAAGCTGAGCTCAATGAAGATACATGCAAAATATTTCGGGCTATGTAAGACAAATATGGTAAGTGTCAAATAACTGCATACCGTGTTATGCATATTAGCAGCATGAGGGAGACTATTGAGGTAAGGAAACCAATCAGAATTCTGCAGCAAGAAGATAATATAAAAACTGATATGTTCAAGAGTTTAGCCCTTCAAAATATGCAATATTATTATCCACAACATCAATCCTCATCACTGAGAAGCATGAGTCTATGGCATAGATAAGAAAAACTCAACCAACTTATTTTTTCGGATATTACCTTCCCTAGTTTCTGTTCAGCTAAAAGAACCACGGCAAGACGAGATATTGTTCCAACATCATCAACAATGAGAGACTCGACTTCGGGGATAATTTTATCAGGTGTGAGGTGCTGCAAAGGACATGAGAAATGACGTTGTTTTTGTTTCCAAAAACTGGAGAAATCATAAAAGACAACGGAAAAACACACCACAGTATATGGAATCTTTAATATACAGTCTCCATCTTCTATAGGTTCTGAGGCAAATAATGACCTGAAGTTGAAAATTGGCACTTTAGAAATTGATAATCATGCCAAGTCAAGTATATTATTCACAGTAAATAGTTGGTGGATTTCAGAGAAAAGGGGGTCTGCTTAAATATCAAACAGCTGGGATGGTAAGAATGTCTAACAGAATTTTTTAATGACATGAAGTACAAAAGCTTAATTTTAGAAAAAAAAAATCATGTCCTTAATCAAAGGGCTCAAACATTTCCTTTATCATAAAAGCAGCTAAAAGAAGGCGTTTAACGAATAAGACTACCAACGACGCTAGGTCAGGGGAAGAACTAATGCATGAAGTCCTGCTTCAGCATTTACGAGAGGCCCTTTTAGAGATTCAAACCCAGGACCACATGCTCACAATGAAAGCAACCTAATTACTGATGAAGACCGCCTCAAAAGAAACTGGCAAAACTCAGAAAAAACATAAGGCACAATTACTCCTTAGAGATCCAACCTTAAAAATTAGTGATTAGCGCACTAAATTTATGGTCTGTTTGGGGCTGATGCAGCTTAATAATAAGCTGGTGCATAGAAACTGTTGCGGATAAGCTGACTCTCTGTTTATTTGTTATAGTTTTAAAACAGTTGTACTGCAGTTGTTTTTGGACAAATGATCATTCTGCCCCTATATATTAATATTTTCTGCAACAAAATTGTTCCTACCAGTACATTTTATACTTTAAAATTGATGCGTGCTAGAAAATTCGGGGCGGTAGAGTAATGGATTATCGTCTTAGCGTTGCACGAGAATTCAGCACACACTCAGATAA